>VOMN01031199.1:0-52719 GCA_014899125.1 Orchestia grillus
GGATACTCCGCCTATTTCGCACCGAAAACAAGTATCTTTACAAAGCTCAAAAGCTGCAGAAATTCAAAAGTTGTTAACTAGACAAATATATTACATAAATTTTAGTTTCCGCGATCTCAGCATTTTTAGGTCTAAAATGAGGGGAAGTCACTTGAAAGGGGGAAGTACGTAGCACGCTGGATAAACTGGGAAGGGCGTCTGACCGACCGAACGGCTCAAGAAATCTACGAGGACCTGCAGAGATTACTTCTTGAGACGTGTAGTAAACNCTTCACACTTTGGAGCAGAAGGCGAGTATTCCATTTGTCTTTCAGGGTCCGGGGTCAGGTTCCCAAAATGGGCCGAGAGTACACAAAACAACACAGGAAAATGATAGGCAGAGAAAGAAAAGAAATTATTTATGATTTACGTAAAAAATGATGCAGCGTAGTGCAAACAATGAATTCAGATTACAAAACGAAATAAAATAACCTACAGTATGACCATGAAAATCCTTCACTCTGGAAGCTGTCGTACACTCGAAGGGACGCCAAGCTCATTTGTAGTTTGAGTTGTAGCACGTACATGCCCAGATAAACCACCGAGCGGCTCATGTTCAGCAAATCAAACGAATCTTCACCAGCGATGATGTTAAAGTTTCTCACAATACTACGCCTCAGATCATGACCGTGCGATGATATACCATTAAAGCTTTCGTTAAATTTTATCCGAAAAGCTCCTAATTGCATCACCAATCTAATATGACGCGCGGTTTTCGGATAAAAATTCTGCCAAAGAATTCGTTTGTACGCACCAGAACTCAGCTGTGTGCCTTGTAGTCCACCGCACCAGACGAAAAAAGCTCAAAAAAAAACGAAATTTACGCTCAACGAAACGAAAAAGCTCACCATCTTTAATCCTGAATTAACTATTAATGATTAATTTCATCACATAATTAATTAAAATTACATAATAAAAACTAATGATTAATAATTCTCACGTCCTTAGATAGAAAAACAGGTAACGAATTCTACCGACGAACAGAATGCTACGACGCTGGTATGGCGCGTACAGGATCCTGACTCACTCATCCCATTTATTGTAATTTGTTCGTTCACGAGACCACCCTAGTTTACAGCGGCAACAAAAACTTTTGCATGACATCAAAGTAGCAAGAACCAACGGCAAGTCCACCAGCTCCACAAAGAAATTAAGCAAATTTGATACAGGATACGAAGAACTCAACTTTGGGAGGTACTTCAAGTGCCGAACTGAGAGCTCTATTCGCAACGGAAAATCAAAAGTTGATACAAAAAATCAGTTAACGCTTTTTCAAGCATGAAGCTCAGCAATTTATTTTAGGGCGGTGCAGAGATGTGCAGCAAAACGCAGACAAGCGGCCAAGTTGCACGTAACTCTTTAAATGACATAAAACTCTGCGTTTCAACTGGCTACAACGAACAAAAACGACGCTAGTGTGAATGAAATAAAAACTTTACCGTTATTGGCCACCAGCCGGTGCCTGATGAGACAGCATTGACGAGTTTTAGTTAAACACAATTACTTAGAACAAAACTAAGGCAATAAGAAGTACATAGAAGTCTTCGACTAGTTGATAAATACTGGGTAAAATGAAACGTAACTACTGTCGGAGACTATGGGAGCAAGATCGTAAAACTGACGTTTAAATACGGGTTGAATTTAAATTGTTTCAAGATCTCCATCTAAACCTTACGTCCAAGACAGTACAAACGTTTCTCAAACACCCAAGCACAAAACTCGCATCTAAAACTCGACTTCTCCAGAAAAGGGCCTAATGAGCTTTTCGTAGTTGAAAAAATTAGAGGAACCGCGGCCTCAAGATTACAACAAAGCCAGTAGAGAGCGCGACTGACACGTCACGCCCGTTTTTTTAGTTCGAAGTCAGTATTAAAGACGAAATTTTCTAAATGAACTGAAAAAGTGATGGTTATAGAGTCTTTCGTTATTTTTATTCGAAGCATTAACAACGCATGCCAAAGCCTCTCTGAAAGTCGGTGACCGTAGAACCACACAGTACACTGCCAATGAACAGATCATCCGAAAACAGATCTACATATACATTGCAAATGAGAATGTGTAGAGCAGTCGAAATAATACGCTCTGAAATTCACACAACTACGCATGGCAAAGAGAACTACTTCACTCGCGGCCACAACCATCAGTGCAGACAGCCACACCCAGCCCAAGTTTATGACGGACACCTGAGCGACGTACGTCCACAGCGATGTTACTGTAAGTTTGGATGATGCCACGGCAGCTAGCGCCCCAGAAACACCTCTTCAAGTTGTAGGATCGAATCAGTCGACCAAGATAAGGACTAACGCTGTTCCGGCGTTGCTTCGGAGAGTGCGTTATAAAAAATAAAAACCATAAAAGAGAGGATCATAAACGCATATGGCCAACAATGGAGAAAAAACAAGACGCTTGCAAACGCAACGCAACTAAGGTTGAGTTGAAGAAAAATACGATACGTAAATGTTACACTTAAAAGCATGGGGACAACGAGATCCCCTGAGAGAAACGGTGGCAATTCAGCAAGACGATTGACTTGACTCGGTACCAAATGCAAAACTGGGGGCTGTATCTAGTGACCCACTACTCTTAACAGCAACGGACTGTGTAGCACATGATGCTGGGGCAGTGAGTGATCTATTGGCACTGTAAAGTAGAGGAAAACAAGGTAGTGACAAATAGGACTTTTTTGAAGAAGTAGTTGGATTACGGTGTTTGAAGCCGTTCTAACACGTAAGAAAATACAACACGAAGAATTTCATAGATCTATTAGAAAATATACTCGAAGGTATGTTGTACCATTGCTACCATCTTAGAAGGTGCTGAGACAAGTTCAACCAATGTAGTCATAAGACCTCCACCTCAGATCCCCGCGCTGCTACCAATTATAATTGGCGACTCAAATTAAACTTAACGGGTGACTTCTCAGCAAATACGTTTGGCTTCTGAGTAAATGCGCATAAATTCCCTGGAAATACATTTGACTCCCCAGCAAATACGTTTCGACTTTCCACCAAGAAGAATGAAACCAGTTAACTTTCGAGGGACAGCACGAACTTTATTAAATGTAATCTTAGAGCAACACAATATCGTCGTCTTCTTGCCGTTGGAGCCTCGGTTTCTTGAGGGGCTGCTCGCTCTCCTGTGATGAAGTCTTGCGCTTTTTGGTCGCTGGGGACTCTGCCTCCGCCTCCACCATCTGGATGTCGTCGTCGCTCTCGGCTGCTGAACGTCAAGAAAACAATTTTGAAATTCCAATGACGACCAAATGGGACTAAGCAAAGAAGTTCATTTCTTCTAGAAGATCATAACTCAGCACAAAACGACAAATATTTTCCATTTAGGGGTCGGGGAACGGAGAGGACGGGCTACACTCGTCATGGATACACCCTGCGATTTGGGAATAGCCCCTCACGTCCCATTAATAGAACCATGTCTCCTCGTACACCAAAACCTTAACTACACCAAAACATGGTATAAGGCAGGGGAGACGGACGAACACGTAATACACTCTCTTCCTAAAGTCTTTTAACTAACCCCGAGATTCGTATATCAATTTTTTACTGGTATACATATGCACCAGCCGGATTGACAAGATTAAAACTAAAATTTTAAAGGAAGGTTTATCACACCTAAACTTACACTTCCTAAATCATTAATACTATAAAATGAAGCTTATTTCAAATCGTATGACTATATATAGCAAAGCAGGATGAGTACCTTTGCTGCCAGCAGCATCGGCAGCAGCTGCAGGCTCCTCAAAGGCTGAGGCCGAGTCCTGGATCTTCTTGAGTTGTTCTGCATTGGCCACCACACGGAACTCGGCGCCGTCCTCGAGTGTATCACTGCATACACCCAAAGTTACTATTATTTCTCACGACTGTGATTGAGGCTCAGCGTGCAAAGGCATTCGTATCATTTCAAACAAGGGAAACTAACAAATGAGCAGGAATACAACATATCCGAGCATAGCGTTGAACACAACATATTCAACGTATCCGTTGAATAGTGCCGATGAAGTAACAGCGGCCGTCAAAACTTCGTGTGTTACTCCTTCTCTCTTAGGTCCACACCTTGAACTCGTCATACGTCACGCTACGTCAGTGGCCCACCAAAAAAAATACGTTAGTAGAACGCAGGCACGTGCCGTGGCTATACGTCACAGATGACATTACCAAAAATTTATCAGTGGATGGAAAAGTGCTCCTTTAATTTATTTATATTCCAACAATCCCAATATTGCATGGTTTTCATAACTTGTTGGCGTGGAAATATGTTACTTATTAATAGGTTAAACTGAAGGTCAGCACCGCCTACCCTCGGGAAGAGGCACGGCACCTACCTGTTGACCAGTAAGAGAAAGATGAGTATATAAGCTGTTCTACTCATGTAAGAAAATTCCGAGGCTACACTTCCCGCTGAGCTGTGCAAATAAGACTGAACACGCGGATTGAGATCAAACCGATAGTTACTCATTTTTCAAACACATGTAGCCGAAAAAAATTTAGTACTAGACAGCTCCAGTAGTTCACCGAATGTAAGCCTGCCTCAAGAAGATCCCAATTGGCCTCACGAACCTTGAAGATTGATACCAAACGTAACAAAAACTGGTGTTGTTTTTCCTTTACCAACAGTTGAATATCATAAAATGATTAAAAAAAGCTCGACAGCCTAAGTACCGAAAGTATCATAGCACCGCACTGTCGTAATAGCTTACACGGAACGCCAAAACATCGAGTTTTAATTTATTTCGAGACTAAAAACAATGTGCTAACTAGTAGAATAAGTTGATAAACTTGCCTAAGTGTTTGAATATTCTTAATTTCACAGGGTTTGATCTAAACATGAACCACAGCTCCGATTCCACCAGCAACGTAAGAAAGACGCTTCATCTTTATGAATTCACATTTGCCTCTCACACTTTTCACAGGAAGTAACTACTTCAAAAATCGACACCGGAACCTAATCATGATGTCACCAGAAAACCCGCCTAGCGCTAACCCATTACCCAGAGATCGGTACACCGAATTGAGTAAAATCGTTAGAGGGAGGATCTAATTAAATGTGCACATTAGGGGTCAACACTTTGGATACATCGGAAGTCGGAGCTATATCGGACACCAGGTCCAATGCCAGAGTAGTGTGTCTTTTTTAGGGATACAAAGATTATTCTTCCCCTCTCAGGGACATCACTCCACCCTGGGAGTAGATCCCGGGACCTCCAAAGAGGCTAGCACTTGCACCACGGAGCCATTTACACAAGCGCCGCACTGAGCAGACACTGACCAGTGCAACACGTTGAGGGAGAGTGTGTAGTTCTGCAGGAAGTCGTCGCAGTTCAAACGCGAGCCGTCCACCACATTGAAGTCCTGGAAACAATGGAAACGAGTGAGCGATACTAGACCCACGCTTGTAGTTTGCTTAATATCTGTATTCGATGATGAATGTATTCTTAGAGTCAGGTTTTAACGTAGACGAATAATACCACATTAAACTTGATCTGTGACCTGACAAACGGAGCACTGGCCTTGTTCACAAATGAAAAAAATCAGGCAAAAATCGATGAAAACTTGACACACTAACGCATTTGACACGAGCTGCTGCATCAGTTTTCAGCAAGAAGCGCGAGTCCACTCTACGAATCACATATATTTAAAGAGAAACTGACAAGAACGGATCCTCTCTTTTCAAAAGCTCAGTAATCCTACACATCCTCTGAGTAACGTCAAGTCTATAACCTTGAAAGACTTTTTTCAGTCGACCTGTCACAGTGATGGCCTCTAGTTCTAAGCTCTTTAAGAAGAAAATGAGATTTGTCTTTCATTATCCCACAAAGGCGTTTAACAACAGCATTACTGGTATGACAAGTAAGTAGACGAAAACCAATATCAACTGTCATCAATATTAATTACCTAACAGATAGCTATAAATGGTAGTCGACGAGGCTGGAAAATAATGCAGATTCTAAACGCTTCCTGGCGAATTACGATTCCTTAAGCTCGCCCTACCATATCGCGGTACTTGGTAATAATTTTACCTGCATTTCGCATGGTTCTGAGAAACACAGTGATGTCTAGATATATACGCACGCTAAACTCTGAGATGTAGTTCGAGCAATTCATCCCAGGCCACTCTGACGTGCTCTTCGTTTTAGGTATACTCTTATCGTGTTAAATCTTCCTCCCGCAAATGAAAAACTCCGTTTAGGGTATCGAGCCCGACACCTCCAGACTAAACAGCAAGCACGCTATCACTTGTGCTATAAAGTCACAAACCATGCAACAAGATGACCTGCGTATTAGGCGTCACGAACCTTGAGTGTTTTGGGCAGGTTGTGACTGGTCTCTCCGGGCTCGGAAGATATGAGAATAGTTCCCTTGCCATCGGCGACCTCAACATCAGGAGCGACCATGTTGAAGGTGCCCTTGAGTATCTTGTCCTCGAGCACGGCTAGCGTGGTGGTGGCGGTGTTGAGCTGCACGTTCACTTCGTTCTTGGCGCTGCACACGTAGCAGGTCGGTACAGGCTTTTCCAGGCGGCACGGCACCAACACGCGGCCTCGGGGGTTCGGCAGGCGGTTCAGGTACACCTGAGTCACCACACGAAGCAGGTTAGGCAATGAATATTAGTTAACTTGAAGATCCCTATCCACATGAAACGCAACCCAAAGAGAGTGAGAAGAAGGGACCCTTTAGAAAGGGCTATAGAAAACGAGGCATCTAGGCGCAAGTTGCGATCTCACTCAAGAGGCCATGATCATAGAAACAGCTAATTCAGAATGGAGAAGAAACAAAGAAAAAGAAGAAATAGGGAAGAAGGAATGAAAATAGAAAGAAGTTAAGTGGGCACGAAAGATATAAGTCCCAGGAAATTGTCTATAGAGAGCCGAGAGATAACCCAAGGATCAGGCAGTGTCATACGGTGCTAATTAGCCCTATGACGACCATGTTCAAGAATAATGAACATTAGATAATACAGATAAATCGTAAATTCTTATTGCTTCGTTAAGAACTCGGGTGAATATGCACACTAGTGAATGAAATGAGAATGACTGCTTTTGGAAAATTTCGTTCATTTAAAAAAGCTTGAACTTTTAGGGCTGACGTTGGTGAGCAACAAACTGCTTTGGACCATCGTCCTTACTGAAAAATTGAACCCCAACACTGTTTCAGACCAGAACTCAAAATTATTCTCCATTTACACGAGTATCTGAAGTCTTCTAGCAAGAACTACAACTTTAGTGTTTCATTGTGGCTTATTTTTATCACTTCTACAGTCCCGTACATTATTGAACACTCTAACTGCATAGGTCGCACCGCTGTTGTATGTGTACGAAGATGTTGAGCGAAAAACGACGTTATATTTCTGACCATTCAAAAGTTCAAAATCACCCGAGCATACCTACCTACTGGCCTAAAAATAACAGAGAACACTTAAGTAATGTGAGCAGTGAAGCTTTCTAGTGACACGACGGCAAGTACAGAACATCTGCAGTCAGTCCTAATGCACTCACACCACATCAGACTAAGAGTAACATGGTCAAAAGCTGTATTCAAAACTGCTCAGCAGCCCTACACCAAACTGCTCATTATGTATTGCTTTAATCATCATACATGCTACAATACGAATACTCAACACGTTAGCAACGGATTTAAATTGTTTATTAGTTAGTTTTAAGCTTCCCATTCACATGAAACGCGATGCGAAGAGAGCGAAGACAGAGGACCAACAAGAACAGGATATCAATACACAAGGTATGTTGTTCTCACACAGTATTTCCTGTGCATAGGAAAACCAAGTTATGAATGAAAAGGAAGAAAAGACAAGGAAGAGATAGTGAAGGTGTGAAAATGGAAAGACGCAAAGCGTACAGATAAAAAATAGAAGTTCCAAAGGCGTGAGATAACCTAACAGTACCCCTAGGGACGCCAGTGCCCTAGCATACGGTAGACAAACCTAACTAATTTGACCCTATAACCAACGTATGCCCCTTGAGATGTTAACCAAGTAAAGCAGACAGGAAAACAGCGATCCTGCCCCCTTGAGGTGTTCACCATGTAAAGCAGACAGAAAAACAGCGATCCTGCTCGTCTTCTCGTCGAAATACTCGAACAAGTCGAGAAGCAATAACACGCGGCACCCTGAACTCACAGTGCGACAGTCGTCGAATCTGTTGTCGAGCACCTTGATGGCCTCGAGCACCAGCAGGCCGGCGATGATGGCGTTGGTGGTCGCTATGGCCGGGATGATGTTGCCTGCCATCGCTGAAGCACAACACCATGAGTACTTGTTTCATAATCATGAATGGCCTCACGTATTGGGTATTCTTAATTTACATGTGCTAGCAGGCTCTCTATATTTACATCGGGTACAAGATATTGATTTCACACATAGGAATGACTGGAGAAATTCTGACTTAGTGATATAGCTAAATGCTCCATATATTGAGGCATGACCCAAGACAGTTTACTTCATATTGGTAAGTGGTACCAGGTAGGTACCTATTCTAAAATTACGAGAGAATAACTAATCATTTCAAATTTAGGAAAAAGAGTGATTTTTTCTGAGAAGTTTTTCTGAGAAGTTTTTTATTTAGAACGGGGAAAAACGTTTTAGCTATCATGTTCGAAAATGGAGATGCCGGGCTGGACGGGTAATTCGAATCCACCCAAGCAAACTTGAGGGAGAATAAAATGCTCACTAATCATCCGCTCAATGCAACAAAAGAACAAACAAGAGAATTGGTAACAGAGACAAACTAGTCCAAATTCGGACTAAATTATACAGAAAAAAATATTTTAAAGTTTAAAGCGCGCCTCCTGAAAGTTTATTTGATTTTTTACTGCTATACACACAAATGTACCTCGGCAAAGCAAACCTAACGCAACGCACCTTATACACGCTATGTTGCGGGAGAATCAGCGAAATTATGCAAAACCAATAGGCATGGCATGACAGTGAAATGTAACACTGAGAATCCTCTCTTAACACACATTTCAGTTTTATAATGCAAAACCACAGAAGACTATCAAAACTATGCTACTCTCGAACTAATCGAGTCCACTCATCAAAACTTACGAAAAGAAAATGAAAAAACAATGCTCAATAAAAACCGTGATCATCTGAAATTGGTAAATCACGTGAACATGAAAAGAAGTCCAACTGATTAGCAGAAATACAGCAAATCAACATGAAAAAAAATTCGAGTGGCCACCAGAAATAGAATAAATTAACATGAAAAGAAGCGAGAAGACTGGACACGAGCGGCAGGTTCAGAAGCACTCACACTTGACATCGAAGCGCGTCTTCTGAGCGATGCCGAAGACGTTTGCTCTGATGTTGGCGCAGGCCGTCACGAAGTCCATGGAGCTCTGGTCATCCTTGTCCCACACGAGGTGGTCGCCGCTGGACAGCGCCTGGATGAGAGTTGCAAGCTCATTTATGATCAATTTTATTGACTAACTTTGACCACCGCAGCTAAGTGAGCCGATCTCAGCGGTGCGACTCGGTCGACAAGTATTGATAAAGGCTGCATTACTGGCAAGTTGAAGAAATTCCTGAGTAAGGTAGCGGCGTCGTAACTTTGTCGTAGTAGTTGTAATTGAAATGGTAGGGCGAGGTCAATATCTACGAGTATGACGGCGTATTTGCGAGGTCTGTGCGGTGATTGGTGGGGGCCATTGAGAACCGGTGGCACATGGTACAAGAGGAGAACGTGGTCAGCATAAATAGCACTACGGTCTAAATGAAACAACTTTCGAATTTCAACACTGCCCAAAAAGGAGTATTATCCTTCAACTATATTACGAACATGAAGCAATAGAATATTTTATTGAAAAATTAATGAATAATTTCAAACACAACTTCAGCACAGCAACTAACAAAAGTTTAACCTAAAAACACACAACGCGTGAAGAAAATGACTTTCTTGCAAAACTTGAAAACCACAAATTGTGATATTCACACATCTTTCCTGGTAATTACATATAGATGAATGGTTCGACCACACCAAGCAAGGCCGAGTGAACTCTTGCGGTAGCTTTCTCATTTCAAAAATTACACAGCACCACACTAGAACAGCACTAGGACAACACAACACAGGCACAACATCATACGAGGATAACACAACACCACACAAGGACAACACAACACCACACAAGGACAACACAACACCACACAAGGGCAACACAAGACAACACGGCGCACCTGGAAGCGCTTGCTGAGGTCTGCCGTGGCGGTGGCCAGCACCTGCAGACACTGCGGTAACGTCCACAACACCTGGTCCTTGATGACGCCCTTACTGCTGCTCCCTGAATCTGAGGGCCCAATGAAAGTTAATATCAAAATGAGCTTATTACAGAACGTGGGCTTGGACCAACTCAGCTGTACCAAGTGTGCGATTTAAGACGCGTTAATTCTTCCCACACAGGAAGCTAATTAAAAAATGACTTCAGAAATTCACTGAGATTACCACCTATTATTAAATGTAGGCCTGGAAGTCTCTAATGACGAACTTCTCGGTTATTATTATTATTCTTACAGTTTTAAGGTCTTTATCCATACCAAATGTGATCTAAAGAGAGCAAAGAGAAATGACCCCTTAATAAGGATTCTAGCAAACGGGAAATGCATGCACAAGGTGTGTTCCCACACTGGATCCCTGCGCACAGAAACAACATGTTAAGAATGAAGAAAGAAGATAACTAAGTAGGTGTGAAAATTGGGGAAAAAAATGGGCACAAAAAGAAGTCCTGTATGCCTAGCTAAAACTGAGGTAACCTAACGGGGTACTAAGTGGATCATTAACCCTTTAATGTACTAACATTAAATAACGTTGAAGCCCTTTTTAACCAAGTCTGGCATGTGCATCACGTTTTCAGAACCCAGAACTTTAGAAGGATCAACATAGTTTTCAGATTAATGAAATATTAAGTAACCAGTAGATCATAGTTCATACTTAACGTGCTAATGTGCCTTTTCCTCCAAATTTTGAACGAAGCAATCAAAATTCAAGACCATCCTGAACCATTTTTAACGCCATTTAGGAATCACTGTGGTCCTTACGGGCCTTCAACACAATTAGTCAATGTCTGAGGACACCCAAATATGTGTATCGAATACCAAGTTTAATCTCTATTCTGGAGTCAGGTTTAATGTCATGGTACTGTACAATCCTTTGACTTAAAACCTGCTCAAGAATAGAGAGCAAACTTTCGAAGCCCGTTTTTTGAAGTCTTCTGCTACAGTCTTCAGACATCGACTGATCGTGTGAAGGGTCTTTCACAGGGTAAAATTGAATACCTAACTCATAAGGAGTAGCGCACTTCGCCGACGCTAACAAGGCAACAGCTCGTCTAACACACCTTCATTGTGCTGCTCCATGACGGCATCCCAGGACAAAGGAGTCGGCTTGCGTCTTTTGCTCCACAATTTGTCCATGGACAACAGGTATGTGATGTCGTCGTGGAACAATTTGCTGAACAATTTCTGTAAAAGCAATATACAACAGATTATTCCTCAAAAAAATCTCGTTAGAACTTTTTCAAAAAGACATGATATCATTGTGACACGACTAGCCGAACAGCTTCTGCTAAAATAATACCCAACACTTTATTTTCCTTTCCCGCTCTCCCTCTCCCTTTATTCAACTCTTCAAAACTTAGTCAATAAAGCTGTGGGATTCAATTCTGTATTGCACAAGTTCTACCGAGCTTCAGTTTAGGAGGCCACACCCCACACCTGCGGATCATAATTATGGCTCTGGGCCCAGGTTCGCGTAGAGGTCCGCTCGACGTTGCCAGCCGCGTTGGCGGATGGGACACTGCCGTTGCTGCTGCTGGCGCCCGCAGCATCCGATGTGCTTTGGTTCGAAGAGCCGTTCTGGCTCGAGTTGCTCGCCTGAAGTGTAAAGCAATGAATGTTGATTATTTTAAAATATTTATTAGCATATATTATCGATTATAAAGACAATTTAAATACTGGTAAGCTAATGACAATGTTCATCTATGGTACACTGGAGAAGATGATGCGTACAGCAGAAGTGTATGATTTCTACCACTCTTTAAATATAACCTATCTACGCCAGTCACAGTGCCCTCCAGAGGCTGAATACCAAACACTGCGAGGCCCATTGCCATTCATTCGAATGTTGACCATTTTTTTGCCAGTTAGACGTCCAAGCTTCCACAAGTGCACTGACTGATCAGCTACATAGCTTTTTAGTAAGCTTCTTTCCAGTCTAGCCCCACAACTACCCATGTCATTCAGGATCCGCAATTTCACGCAAGCGTCAATTTCAGAAGTCTTGCATCGCTTATAAGTCAAATTTTTCCCCACAGTAAAACCTAGAAGAAAACACAAGAAACACCTCGGCACTTTGACTTGGATATTGAACAATAATTCAGAAGTCAATCTGCATCTGGACATCAATTCTAGACTTCCATTTCTTGGTAATCTACTCAGGCTAACAGGAGGAACTGCCTGGGAATTTACACTTGAATTTTCATGAGCAAATACAAAGGACACGCAGAGAATTCTCACCTGAGTTTGGTCCCGCAGTTCCGGGTCTGCTGAGTCTGGAGAAACGTCCTCATCAGGATCTCCTTCGCCGAAAAGCTGACTGCAGACATCAGTCATATTGATACATTAATGAACTATGACCAATTTTACAGTTAGTATTTGAAAAAATCGCATAGCAATATTCATCATGCCCTAGTCAATCTAATACAAATTTAGAAAACACATGTATATGCTTCTTCATTTACTCAAAATCTTGAAAGAAATAAGACATAAATTTACATACTTATAGAATTAAAAGATAAAGTAATTCATTTACTGCAAACGAATTCAACCTGTTAATGGGTATTGACATCATATGATGTCCGTGTGGTTTTTGCATTCACACGGTCGCTGTCGATCACACATATCATATGAATGTACCCCCGGCCACCTGGGCGGTGACCGTTAACAGGATAATGCTTTAAATTGGATTTACTAGCTTTTGTTGCCAAAAATGCAATTTTTAATTTAATCCTAGACAACACCACAGATGCCACAACTAACAATAAGCAACAACACGACGCTCACTGGATTTGGATTTGCTAGCTTTCATTGCCAAAAATTCAACTTTTAATTTAATCCTAGACAGCACCACAGATGCCACAGCTAACAACAACCAACAAGACGGCGCTCACTTGAAGAGATGCTTGGCCCAGACGATGCAGTGGATGGGCTCAGAAGGCGTGTTCCTGATGGTGCAGCCAGGGAAGGTCTTGGCTGCGGCTTTGGGCTGACACTCGTAACATTCAGTGGAGCCTTTCCGGATAACCTGAAATTAGTGCGTTTATGAGAAGACAAAATGGATTTGTAAAAGCAAGTTTAAGTATATTTATTGCTATGGGGCTTGATACAACAGAAGTAATGGATTCCTACGTAACATAGTATAGTACTAAATTTTTTTGTTATTCAACACTTCGAGCTCTTTTTCTTAGTATACTGCAAGGAACGAACAAACAAATGTCCTCACGCTTGCATTACAAATCTCAATTCTCAAAAATATAAAAAATTTCAAATCTTTTAGCACAAAACATAGGTAAGATAAACTAAATTTACTCACAGGAAAATGCAAAAAAGTTATATTTAGGCTTTTCAGTTTTTTGTATATCACTGTATGAATAGACATCAAGTTTGAGCAAGCAAACCAAACAGTAAAAAAGTGAGGTCTAATTTATTTTGTAAAATTTTCTCATTGTTGTAACCTACATCTGGAATCAGCAACATAAAAAAAGTGGCAGATCAACATCAGTAAATCGACTATAATTGTTCACAGTATCAACCAGGTGTAATTACAGTGATATGTATATGGTAAAAGAAACACTTTTAAAAATTATCACATTGCTTCAGTTACTGTCGGTAAGAATATTGATTGAAGAAGCTGGTGAGAACAGGTTATGTATCATCAATACTTCCATTGATGCATAACCTACCAGTGTGGATTTACATTTGAGTTGAACATAAGTGATTCATATAAAAAATGGCCCTCAACTTACCACAATCTGTTCAAGATTTATACAGCAAGATGCACAATAATCCATCCGAAATTTACACCGTCTGATAAAACAACATGTCCAACATTTCCAGTAATACAAAACAACCTTTAAAAGACGGACGCATAAGACAATCTGTCCAGGATTCCCAAGTCAAAATAATTTCTCAAAGATCCACACAGTAAGACACAATAATCTGTCTCGGATTCACACCGCATGACACAAAATAATCTTCCAAGAAACTCCCACCCCCGTCACTCACCGTGACCTGGCCCAGGTAACCTGCAGAGCCACTCTCCACAAGGGTGACATCTGCAGCCAGGCACATTCGGTTGACATGGTTGCGTGCAGCGCGATTGTCCAGGGCGTTCATGACCACATTGAACTTCTGGTAGAAAGTCACGCCATAATCAGGGCTGCACAAAATTAGTAAGTTAGACCACTTTTAGAGCCAGAGTGCAAAATGAGAATGTTATTCAAGCACATGAAGCGCTGATATTCTGTTGAACACGAAACCTACGGGTTGTTTAGGTATGCAGATGGTCCTGTAGTACTTACTAGTAAGAGCAAGATAATTTATTGAAACTTATTTAACGAAATATTTCCACACATGTACATAGAAATATATAGCTACATGAAAAATATACACACAATAAAAGTCATTATAATAACATCCTTTGATTAAGTTCACACAAAGAAATGGAGTCATAACCAACAATTTAACTGAAGCAACAATTAGAAAAAAAGATTACAAACAAACACAAAATAGTGGCATTTAAGCATCAAGAATGAAATAGCTCATGAACAATAGTCATAAGAAACAAATTACAACAATTAGCAATATTTTCATAGCAAGGACAAAAATTTACACACTAGGCATTAATATCCACAATGCTCAGTGCATAGGAAATAAATATCAATTTTACATGATGAGCCAACAAAATGTTCAAAAATCACACAAGACACACGCACCACAGGGCATGCAGCACTAACCTCATGATGGTGTCATGGTGAGCGACAATTTTGGCCTGAGGACAGAAGCGCAGGGCAGACTCCCTGGCAACCTGCGACTTGCTGCGCCCCACATGCTGCTTGTGAAACAGGAACTGCCTGTTCAGGTTGCTCACATCTATTGTGTCCAGGTCAATCTGAAATATACAGACAAATTAAAATGCTTTCTAATGGCAACTGTTAGAAATTTGATTCATTATTTATCCTGGAGTTTTAAAAATTAAGTAAACATGTTATGCATAACTTAACTTCTCAAGACAAAATTGTCAGGTTGTACTCCTTGTTAATCAGACCTGAGAGCAAAACTGCTAATAAATATTACTCATTCTTAACCTTTAGCCCTTGAAAACTAAACTATTTTGCTGCCAAGACTACAATTAGCTTTGTTTGAAAAACTATTTACAGCCTTATGTATACATGCAATAAGGCTACCATTGCCTTTCAACAAAAATAAACAGATCCTTATGAAACAGGACTGAGCAGTCAACTGGGGCATTGAAGGGTTAATTAACTGTCCCACAAAAATCCTAGGCTTATTGAGTCTTGCCTCTTTTTAATACCTGAGCAAAGGCAAGCTATGATTCAGTGGATACACTTCAGATAACTCAGATTGTACTGGGGCAGTACATCTCATGAGATGGTTTTCTCCTCACAAGTTACCAGCCCTTTACAAGCTTCTATACAGTGAATATGTATTATACTGCATATATTATTGTTCAGTTACAATATTATTACAATATAATATATATCTCAATACATTACATTATGTAAATCTAACAGATCAAACCTATCCAAACCTTACCTAACATGACAGAGAAGCACAAAAGATCAGGAAACATGTTGTAAAATATGAAAAACTAAATTATTTTTGATTGCAACCAGTTAAAAACATGTTTTCAGAATTCATGGAAATAAATTTTTTCCTTTAGCATCAAAATAAAGAGTTGTACAATTGAACAAGATATCATGTGAAATAAATTGACTCAAAACAGATATTAACCAGGTTAACATTCACTTTACAGTATCAGGCAGCCAACTGCATACAGCATCTTATTTATTTTACAGTTTTCATTTTGGTATTACCAGATAAAAATTATTTCTTGAGTGGCAGAAACCTATTTTTATAAGATTTATGAAATGAAAAAACATAATTTATAGTGTGCAATCAGGCTCCTGGTTCTATACTTTGTCCTAGTCATACTAGGGCAGAGTGTAATTGATACCTTGTTATTTCTTTGTTCATAGAGATCTTCAAACACTAGGTCCATAATTCAGGAGAAATAACAACAGTTTAATGCAGACCTTTTTGTCTCCAATGAATGAGCAGCCTACCTCCTAGTCATTCATTAGGCATTATGATGAGCCCCTTAACTCAGGCTCATTTGCTAAAATAACATCTCGCACAAGGGCTACATTAGGTTAGGTTAGATCAGGATAGGATTGTTTCTCTGACACAAACACCTTAATACTGTCATTCATAGCATGTCATACTGTGATTTAAATTTTCAAAAAGTTTGAATCATTTCTTTGAATTAGAATGAAAGAGTTTGAATATTTTTAGCACAACTTGTACTACATTTGAAAAACCTGCAGAGACTACGTTCCTGACACCACAAAAAAATCATATCAAATTACATCAAAATGATAGCTGTTGAATAATAAAATACTCCATGCAGTAGGCACAGTAAAGTACATATTTACCTGAATCCTGAACTAATTCCTTCAATTTTTCCTGGCCATAAACCTTTTGAAATACACTTTACCACTCAAATACACACTAAGACTAAATAATAAAAATAAGTTGAACATTCAGTACACATATCAGTAACACAGAATTGTATCTTCAAATAAACCAAAAAGCTCTGATTTAAGCCAAAAGATACACTTTTCATGCGAGATTATATTGTTTACCTCAGAAATTTCAACATTCACTTGAACAAATAGGATTTGTGGTAATATTCTGACTCATTATGATAAAAATGTTTTTTCAATTGAATATTACATACATAAACAAATGAATTATTAGAATAAAGATGAATTAGTCGAGAGAGTTTGAAATTTAATCGCGAACAATGGAAATTCAATCACAGTTCAAACAAGCGTCTAAAGCACACACTCCCTCGTGCCTCCCGCCTACCTAGCAGTGACAGCACTTATTAATGAACTTACCACTTCGATATCATGAAATCCCGATAAAACTAGGTTCTTTAATAATTCACAACCTATTCCTCCAGCACCAACAACTAATACTTTACTAGATTTAATCGCATTTTGCATTGATTCTGGAAAAATACCGGGCACTTGCGCCGCCATCTTGCTGGTATTTCAGGTACAAACAAACTACTTCTCTATCTGCAAGTGTAGGAAAGCGGGGTTCTTCAGTTCAGACCGATACCACAGCTAAGTGAATAATATTCCGTTTTAGCTGTGCCGATGGTGCGGTTGATTACGGATGATTGATTCGGATAATAAAATATATGTATAAACATTTAAATGTCATATATAATGATTAGGTAATGCCTTTTTTTTAAAGATATGACATTTAATGCATAAATAGATATTTTTTTATCCTACTCATCACAATTTTTAGCATTTCAAATTTTGAATCTAAATACGTCAGTTTCGATTATATTTTCACTCATTTCTGGTTGTTTTGCAAACCTTTACATGGCTTTCTCTAAAAATTATGTTTCATTACTCACAATTATTTCAGAACTTTCTAATAATGTGCTAATCACGGTTTAACTTTGTATAAATCGAAAAAGGGTTAACTTTGTTGTCCTAAATGCTCTTCATTTTTTATTATAACTCTATACTTGAATCAGATACGTAGAAAACACATGATACTTTTAGTTCATATATACATAATGTGTTCAAGTTACAGCCTTATTTATTAGGTTACAGTCTTAAAAATTGAAAACGCGACGGGCTCCATACTTTATATGTCATTTATTTCGAAATAAATGTGTTTTATTTTCCTTTTCTTCTAACACTCACCTTCACGCGATTTGTAAGTGGGGTTCAAAGCATTTATTTTACGTTCGTTTTTGGTCCGGATGGATAGAGAAACACAGGGTCAAAAGGTATAACTTAACTCATATATTTGCAGTCGGGAAGATTTGGTTCTGATCCCGACCGAGTAAAGTTCTTTGTGGTGCGTGGTTGTGAGGATTGATTGAGTTCGTGTAGTTGTATTTAGTGGTGGCGTCGACACGGGAAGCCAAAGATCTTGAGCACGCCAGGGAGAACTTCGAAGGAGCCCAGTAAGGGCGTTGCTTGCTTGAAGTTATCAGACGAGGAGATACGAAGGACCGAGTGCTGTATCTACCATGAAG
Source organism: Orchestia grillus (assembly GCA_014899125.1). Taxonomy (NCBI): domain Eukaryota; kingdom Metazoa; phylum Arthropoda; class Malacostraca; order Amphipoda; family Talitridae; genus Orchestia; species Orchestia grillus. The sequence goes on from VOMN01031199.1 coordinate 18,425, forward strand.
TTGCTCGAACGAATGCAAGATGGCGGCAGGACAGTAGCGTGATGTCCTCGCCTGTGAAATTGTTTCTAACCAAGGATCTCACTCCGACTTGCTTGTGAAATAATAAAAAAAATAATTTCTAATGAAATACTTTGAGAAATTTTAAATTAATGTAGAATGCCGTCCAAAAATAACGTTTGAATTTGTAAAACACTTTGATGGTAGATTGAAGTAGAAAATTTTAGAATGACGTTAACGATCTTTTATCAGTAACTTAACTCCAAATTGCCTGGCTAGGAATGTAATGCTTCCGCATGCTACACGATACTGTAGCAGTACGTAATGTCCAATGGCCCTTATTTTAACTTCGTTGAAAAATGTTCATTCAAAATATTAGCTCATTTATATATTCTTGGATGTCTGTCCTTATGTGTCCTTGAAAGTTACTCAGCATTGTTCTAGCCTAAGTAACATTAAACACATTTTAGGCAGACTTTACGTAGACGTTACTTTGTACTTTTTAAGCCCAAATCTTACGTAGCTTCATATGAATAGTAAAACCAATTAAGTGAAAATATCCTAAAAAATTAAATATGTATTAAAAGTGTATAGTTTTCGAGCAATTCATTGCTCATCTTCAGTATCTGTAATAAATGAGAAACTTGTTTATGTATATTACAAGTGAGAAATTGTTCAACGGATAAAGTGGGTAAACATAGGAGTGAAGCGAATTCTGGAATCCATGCTTATGTACCGTATATACAAGCACAAGCTCAAGCTCTTTCTTAACAAAATGTAGCATACATACCCTTTGAAAATTCTAAGCTTATAACTATTGTGTGCTCTAATTTGCTTCATTCAGCTCTCAAATTTTGTTGTGGTTAGTTTTATATAAATTCTTATGATTACTTTCCTTGCTTGTCGATTTTTATGCTGATGATGAGCTTTTAGGCTTGAAAAGTCAAATAAAAATTTTTCAAGATTCCTTTTATCAATCATCTTTTATTCATAGTTTATAATGAAAATTCATTTAAATTGAATAAAGATAATTTGCACCAAGTTTGTATAAGCAGTCATTGGAAATTTTTTCTTGTACAGATTAAAGAGCTTTCACGCTAAAATAACACCAATAATTTGATGTCAGGTATCGAAATTCAGATACCAAAATCAATGCAATGCTCTGCATCCTGATTGTAACCATATAAAATAAACGAAAATTTTGTCACCCTAAAAAATGAGAAAATTAAACTTGCTTCTTTTCCCCTATTTGTCATTGTGAATGAATATATATCCACTACACTCCTTTTAAAAATTTGTAAAACAATTTAGTTTTCAAGTCATAGAGTCAAACTATTGCAATGCCAAAGTGGTCACATTTATATTACATACTTTTGATCGAAAAGGGTTTCTCGATTTCATTGCGTATTTGACAGTTGAGGTATAAATATCGATCACTTGTTTATAATGTACGCTATTGTAGTCTGAATTTGTTTTGCGAATATAGATATATTTACTACCAGAGAATTTTTTCACAGTTTTCTTTAGTAGGGATAAAAAGCATTGAAGTCTGGTTGCTTCAATAATTTTCCCACGCAGCGGACGTACAGGAACTTTTTTACGAGCAATTTGAGGAAGAAAAGCTCGTTCAACTTTGATAGGAACAAATTAGTAACATCTAGAAGCATTGAAAAGCTTGCACCATTTTTATATTGTTTGTTATGCAGTATGAATTAGAAAGACCTTATTTTATGGGAACGTTTTACCCTCTTGTCTTTGTAGTCTTCCAATCGCATTGTGGGTAATTCAAATAAATGTTTTTGGTAGACATTATCAATGTTTGGTAAATTATTGGTGCAATAATTCTGTGTGTTTTTCTTAAAAAACTTACTTATTCTCCATAAGTTACTAATTTAAATTCGTAGTTAAATGAATTGCATCATACTCACACATTGTGTGAGTGAAGATTGCGTATTGAGGAACGTTTCACTATTACAGGTTATTACAAAATAGTGTTACCACAGTTTAACCATTCATTAACTGCTCATTAAACGTTGTATCATGTCAATGATCATAATCATTGTTTACAATTATCATTACGAATAAAAAATTTCCGTATTTATTTGATATTATTATTTTTAAATTACTGCCCATTCTAAAAGCACTAAAATTGTGAAAAGTGATGACCGTTTACCGTAGGCTATAACTCTCCACAGGCGGCCATATGCGAGTTGAACTTGGAAGAAAGTTTATGTTACAGTGTTACTAGATGTGTGAAAACATCGCAAGTGCATAGACAATTCTGCGAAGAATTTAACATTAGATCACCAATTAGTCACCGTGAGATGAATAAGAGATAAGTTTGAAGTAGACGGGATTATTCAGAACGTTTAGCAGCAATATTCCGGTAATTCATGGAATTACTTTATCTTACTAAAATTCATTTGTTCTATGTTCAGACTTGCAGACCACTCTCACGTTTATTTATACCTCATGACTCTGCCGGACTTCTGCTTAACTCTTTCGGTGCTGGGGAACTTTATTCATTGATAATGATGTGTGCCGTGATTATAATGAAGCATTGAATATCGTGCATTATTTCGGACTTATCGCTTCATGGCCTCGAATCCGCAACAGTATCATAGATACATGCTACTACTCAACACAAGCAGCGGCCTCCCATTCATCAGGGACACGCTTTCACCGTGCGGACAACCGCGGACGTGGGAAGCTGCCGGCACACGTGAGTACGATGAATAAATTCTCCAAGTTATACCGTATGTAAAGAGGGTTAGAAACATCAACCGGGTTTTTTGTTCATTGCCACAAGCTTTCAAAACTTTGATGTTTACAACTATCCTTACAAGAAGGATCCAGGGCGTCCCCTTTCCTAACAAATTATATCATATATGTGTACAAGAATCTCGCTTCTTAACGACACGTTGTGAGGGACGCGTTGACGGCCTACAATACCGTAAGCTCCAGCAGTGCTTCGGAGCTTCGTGTATCGTTCGCATGTTACGCGCTGTAAAGAAATTTCCTTTTTGTCTTGTTTCTATCCTGAATTGAAAAAAAAATCTCCAATATCTAGATATAGATATATACTATGGTTTCTAAATTCGACATAGATGTATATATTGCCTCTTCTGTCTAGATTTAAATGTATATAAACGCTTCTCTATTTAAATAGGAACAAGGCCTCCTAAATCTAGGAATAAATGTGAGCAATGCCTCCTATATTTACATATAGATAAAAACAATGCATTCTATAGCAGGATGTTGGAGGCTTTGGGTGAAATAATAATTTCCCACTTCCTTGTTTGCAATGCTTTATAACTATAGACGGGTGAGTGGCGAATGGAATGAGAGGCTTACGCTTCCTTTCCCAAGAGAAGCACTCCGCGGTTCTGTGAGATTCCGTTTGCCCAGCCGGGAGCCTATAACACGGTACAAGTGTGTCAGGAAGAGGCCCTTGCTCATGATGTCCAGGGAGCCTTGAGCAATGAATCATACTCTTTGCCGTCACAGTTTAATTATTGCGTCAGTTGGTGGCGCGAAGTGGTGCTATAACTCATGCAGCAAAGGGTTGAGATTCACAACGAACAGATCACCCTCACCACGACGGAGGTTGTTCGCTGCGTGCGGCCAAGGTGAGTTATGCATCATAAATGATGGGTTCAGCTCCTGATATGTCGAACTGATGAACGGCATTTACATGTATTCTATAATAATATGCCAAAATTTTATTTGTTTTTGTGTGGGTAACAAAGTAATTCACGCGCTGAGGGAATTTGATTGCATAAAATTCCAGGATCCACATTTGCGAGTACGTATTCTTCTAATCAGCGAGACTGCGTCAGAGAAGGTATTTGCGAGCAGAAAATCACATTACTTCTCCGACGATTTATGGTCATTTTTGTATTGTTCAGTTCACATGCATTGTTTTGACCCTATGAATTTCTACTTTACTGTGGAGTGCAAACTCAGTTCACAGCCAGTAAGTAAATGTTCGTAAATACACAAGAACTGTACTCCCTGGAAGCGTACTGATGCACCGTCAGATCAAAACTTACGATAGAAATATACGTGTGAGTTACGTATAAGAATGCACCAAGTTGAGCAAGAAGGGGATGAGCTGTGGGACTCAGTATCCAAGTGAGTTGAGAATTGATTTATTGTTCAGTTGTTGTCGGCGTCCGCAGGGAAATATGCATGTAAGCGGGCCTCTCAGCCGACCTGTAGCTGCATCTAGCAGTGTCTTGATTCTCTTCGGTGCAATTTCTAGCAACTTTGTCACCTGACCAAGGCTCATTCCGTTCGCCGTCTTCTGTGTTTTACGAGCAACTGGGATTCCGACCTTGCGACGCGCACAAAAGTTAGTCCATCGCAGGGTTTTCGTGCCCAGCTAATGTGCGTTGCAGGGACGGGCGAGATCGAACAATGCAGGTGTTAATTCTCCGAAAATTAACGTCCGTGTTGCAATCAAGGTGAACCGCGGCTTTGCTTTTGTTTTCTGATATTCTTTCATGCATCACGAATTGGAAAGCGATGTCACGGAAGAAGCTCCTGTACTTCGTCGGCAAAGCTAATGTTTGCCTGACTATATTCATCCTCGACGTTAGTATCTTGTATATAGCGGGAGAAATCTCCTGCTCAGCTAGAGAAATCTCCAACTCGACTGGAGGATTTTCTTACTCAGTATCAAGACACTTTAGCTAAAATTCCAACAGATAATGTACTGACCTTGAAGTATCTTTCGTCGATTCAGATTGATATTTCCCGGACACTAATTCATCTGTTTCACTGCTTCTTGCTTGGCCGTGCATGGGAGAACGCCACAATATTTACTCCAAGGACAATATGTAAAGCATAAACTAAATTTCATTGAGTATACTGTTAATCTGTACCTCTACCGGAGCTTCTGCAGAGATCATTGAATGAGGACATGAATGACGATTTCGTTCATACTATTTTTTAACGACGTTGGTTCGTTTCTCCTCAGGTAATGCACAGGCTCAAATTAACGTCTGGAAAACTTTGAAGAAGCAGGACAAATTTCCTGGAAATTCATGTCGATAGGAACTCCAATATCCTCTTCGCTCATCACCAGGTCAATGGACAGTGCCAGGTTTCAAGGACCTCTCAAACAAAGTACTCTCCGCGGCCTGGATAAATATCCCGTCTTGGTTTCGACTAAGTTTTTATTACTGAGAGAAACCCTTAGTAATTGAGGTCTTTGGGCTGGTGGTCCTGTTTCTAAGGAGCTAAACTTTGCTCATAAAGAAACTGGCCTGACCGCCGTGCAATTCTTTAGGGTCTTTATCTCTGCAATGCTAAACGGACTGACCTATTGGACCTATTATGGACGAACTTTCGAGATAGGCTTCGAGAGAGGCGTGTCACCCGATGCTTGGAAATATGTACAGCAATGAACAATGCTCAATGTTCATATTTCTCAGGGTTACTTGAACATCATAGGTGACAAAGTGTAACTATATATGGATTTTATGATCCTGATGGTTCCAGTATTTTTCAAGACGACAAAGATCGCTGCCACCGATCTTATGTAGTGATTGATTGGTTTGGGGATCACGAAGGATTAATGTCACGTATGGAATGGCCTCCATATCTCATGTTTAAAACCCTGTTGAAAATTTGTGGGATGAACTGGAGAGAGAGCTGCGAGCCTCAATACCTCTTCATTTTTCGTTGGAAGATCTTTCTCAACGTTTGCTCATACTTTGTACAAGCATTCGTTTAGATTGTTCTCAAAATATTGTTAAATCTAAACATGATAAATTGAAAGCTGTGACTAATGAAAAATGTAAAAGGCGGTCTAATAAACTATTAGACCTGATGGTTTTCGTTTCATTCACATCTCTTTTGGGTATGGCAAACTTTTTGGCCGGGTGGTGTAAATAGGGAGTTGTTTAACTCGAGAGTCGAGTTGTTTAACTTCGCCCTTATGTACGTGTAAAAAAATTAATTTCTAATTAATGGGAACTTAATAAGGATTGGTTTTGAGCTTCTAATTGATGCTTTTTTCATTCGATGTAGCCGCAGCGCCGCTTCTGCTGCAATGCTTCCCGTGTAGTCCACGGTGACTGTTGTTCCATTTATTTCTATTTCTTTAAGTAATTCTAAGTGGAGTTGGCACTCGCATCAATGGACTAGAGGGCATGAGTAGTGATTCGATAATGCTGGACCCATAATTAACATCACTCAATGCTTTAACTCGCTTGAAGCACTTGCCTGCCCAAAGGCAAGTTCTAACCGCGACCGGCAGAGCACCACTGTTAATTAAGTTACCTCAGCTAAGCTATAGATAGGCCTTCGGGACTTCTATCTTCCGTACCCACTTTGTTTCTGTACATTTTCATACCTTCATCGTTGATTATTTTTATCTCTTTTTCCTCTCCTTTCTTAACTTGCTGTTTCTATGCGGAGGGAATCCTGTGTGGGAACACACCTGTGCATAGATACCTCGATGTGCACATTCCATGTTAAATAGCTTCATCTTTTGGCTCTCTACAAATCATATCTGATGTGGCTAGTGAGCCTTAGGCTCATCAACCAATATTAATAACAATAGCTCTAAAAGCAATATTTGATCTCGCACTTTGAGTTGACCTAGTTGAGCATATTCTGGTTCTCTTATTGTCCTGAAGGCTGTCAGAACCAAGTCCGTTGATGCGAGCGTCGACTGTATCTGCAGAAATGTACGAAAGCGCGCGGAAATTCACGCTATTGCGACGAAAAAGTTAACTGCAAGGCGATGCGTTAACTTCATTGGAAATATGGGCTCAAAAAAATTCAAATTTTACCAGCTCTCGTATTGGTAAAACACTTATAAGAGACTCGTAATTCTTGCAAGCTCGGCATACGTACGTCAAGGACTTGGTGCTCGTCAGGTTAGTTGTGTTGAAACCCTCTCTCACCAGCAACCTATTCTCATGTTAAAAACCTGCTCATCCAGCAGGAGGGCCAGCTACATACTCAAAGCCATTTTTCGTGCGCAAGTTATGAGTCAGGCGGTCAATAAGCTTTGCAAGTGTAGAGTCTAAAATTAATTTTCTCAATCGTAGCCAGTACATAAGTAGAATGGCGGTCGAAGCTGCACGTTTACTGTTATCGGTGTGCCCTGCCTCGATCTGTCCCGGGTTCGAGACTTCATATCCTCGAAATATTTTGTGCATTCGTTCCGTCTACTGAAATTAATTTTTTTTATCCAACGTCATGGCAATGATACATTAAGGCAACGCAGCGTCGTCAAAAAGTATACATGTCCGTTGTGAAGCCAGAGTAATGTGTGCTGCCAGATATGCTCCAAAACGAATTAAAAATTACATTAAACGAAATATCTTGCTTTCATTGGCGTTACTGAAGAGTTCCCTATGGTTCCATGCGGCACTTTCCTGGGTTAGCTCGAAACTTTCTGGGAATCGAAAATTGAATGAAACATCGAAGATTTGCTGTACTGAGCATGGTTCTGGATGCCAGGTGACGTACCTCCCCTGTGAAACACGCTGCAGTGATCACGTTCATATGAAGAGTTAAAGAATGGTCCAGTTTGGAAACATGAACCGTGTTTTGGCATCTGGGTTTCATTATAAGTGCACCTCATTTTTATTTTGTTTCGAGGTGAGAGAGAATACAGGGGGTCGCAACAAAACAAAGTGTTGCTTCAGGTTAAGCTTGAATTCCGTGTCCGTGAATTATGCATCGCAGAAATTGAGTTCACTGTTTATTGAGGGTAAAATTAGCGTACGTGTTGGTTACTTAGTTGTTGACATTCATTATGATGTTTGGCTGTAAGGTGTTGAATGAGTAACACTTGATAAATTATGCTGAGTGCGGTGAAACAATCAGACACGTTCGTAGGTTCAGTGAGAATGAAATAGAATAGATACTGAATAATGGTTTTTACACTTCAAATGTATGTATATGGAATCCGGTTTTGTTCCATCTCGTTTCAGGTAAACAGTAATTATGCTCACCCTTTATTTCATTGTTGTTTGATTGTACAAACATGCGTGCCAGGACATTGCGAGCAGTAATACTTCTTCATTAGGACCACTCTGTACACACACGAGTATACGGCATCCTTGTGGTGGTTTGTATCGATGTTGCCTCACAGCTCGCGATTCGCTCAGATTCCTCCGTTAATGAACACCTCTGACCCAATAACGTAGGGCCAATTGTGGCCCTTGGTCCGCTAGTTAAGTCCCTGTCTTTAGTGCGAGACTTACAAGGAGACACTATAGGCGAAACGTAGAAATACCGCTACGAGGGACGGAAAGCCGAGCATTTTTATCTTTTCTATGCATATACTTTCAAATGGGCAAATCCATTTTGCTGTAAGTTTACACTTAACGCAGTTAGCGCAGGGTAAAATTAAAGTACGGGCACTTATAAAATAAACAGCTAAAGCGTCTAGGTGGTGCTGGCGATAACAGCCTAATCTTGGCACGCATCTAAATTGGCTCAGGTGCGCAGATTTAGAGCGGCGATAGCGTTAGCGATAAATATGTATTTCGGTGAAAAATATGGTTTGCTACGCAGAAATACATAGAAACTATAGAGCCTACATCGCTATTGGGCAAGGTACGTACCCTCTAATTGTGGGAACACGAGGATTCTTGTATGTTTGTGCAGATGTCGAGCCTTGGAACTTTGATGCAAACGGCTCTAAATGCCATTAAAATATCTTCTAGCCAATTTTGATTGGTAAATACATACGTTTTATGTAGGTATATGTTATTCATGTTGTTCATTCTTGTTCATGGAGCGTAGTGATTTTTGTGTTCAAAGATTATTCAAAAATGAACGGGACTGCGATTTGAATTTTAATAGAAAATATTTAATTTTGAATTTTCATTTACGTGACGGTTCGATTTTATCGCCCAATTGCCACATGTGATGTCGCGCACAGACACGATTTCTCCACCCGCCTTCTCTCAGCACCTGGTCATCGCTACTAAGTTCATACCTGCGGCAGGTTTTCTTCTGAAAATGCGCAATTTTGAGACGACTCTATTTGTTCGAGACGTATGAGTTCAGTCGGGAATAGTCGTTTTTCTTAGTACCGAGAGAAATCAGTGAAGGACGAGCAAACTCGTGTCAAAGTTATTTTTTGTGTTTTAAATCGAATATTTGACCGAATTTTCTCGTACAGACTTGGAAAATTCGAGTTGAGTAAAAATCAGTGAGCTTATCAACTTGTCTTCGTAAGGAAGAAGGGTTAACGTACCTGTAACGTACCTGTAACGCACTTGTAACGTACCAATAACGACCATTTCCCGCCCACCGCTTATTGAAAGCCTTGCAGCTAACGTTGCATACAATTTCAGTCCTCGTACATCACTCACTGAGAGCAAAATTCCCCATGAACGGCCTTGCGTGGAATTTAAGAAAACGACACTCGTTCATAGACAAGCCAGGCTTGAACGCCCTGCAAAATGACGCTTACCTTCCGAGGAAAGCGATCGGCGAAGGATGTTGATGCGAGTGAAATGGCGTAACAGCGTTACGACAGAGACACGAGATGTCTATCGCTGGACGACCTGAGCTTCGACCGTGGGTCCCAGCCTCTGTGATGGTGGCATGCGTAGTCCTGGGAGAACGGTTCTCGAGAGAACGGCTCTCGGAGGCCACACCTCTTGAGAATTTAAAAAAATATGGGGAGTAAGTAGACCCTTAAGTTGGATCATCTGTATGGGGAGATGATAGATAGCGCTGTTAGTTACATTGCTTGTATAGGGAGATAATAAATAGGGTCATAAGTCACGTAGTTCCTATAGTCAGATTATAAAAAGGGTAATAAGATGCATCGTCCGTATAGGTAGATAATAAATAGGGTCATAAGATGCATCGTCGCTATAGGTGGATAATAAATAGGGTCATAGGTTACGTCGTCGCTATGAGCAGATAATTTATAGGGTTATAAGTTACAGCGTCCCTATAGGCAGATAATAAATAGGGCCATAAATTATACCGTCCCTATAGGCAAGTAATATATAGGGCCATAAGTTACATCAATCTGTATAGGGGCATGATAAATAGGATCACCATAAGTTACACCGTCTGTATAGGGAGAGGGTAAATAAGGCCATAAGTCGCATCATCTGTATAAGGAGATGATAAAGGAATCCCTGAGTGGCACCATATATCATAGAAAATAACTAGGAGATTCGCAATTTACTTCATTCGATTTAAAGTTACTCACCAAATGCGACCAAATCTTGGGAGTTCCTAGTCGAAGGAGACTGATGTCGAAAATATTGTTTTCTACAGCATTCTCGCCACTCGAGGCCAACCTGTGTATTGTGTCAGTAATCTTACGTATGTTTTTTGTTCCCCAACCGTGTGGGCTGGCTCAAATATAACTAAATTAACTCAAACTTGGATGACGTTAAAGGGAAGTTATCCTCGATGTTCATTTTTGGTTTTGAACCTCCAGTTTCAAGCATGTAAAAAACATTGTGAAAGGGGCGTGATCAAGGTTAAAAACAGCTCTGCTTTAGTCATGTAAAAAGTATTAAGATGACGGAGTCATTAGGGCCGCAGAAAAGCCCACCCGAGAGCAGGACTTCTTTCTTAATTATATTCTGTCATCCACACACTCAGATTAGACGGGGCGAACGTAGGGTTCGCTGGAGGAATTTGGACTTGAAAGATTTACCTTCCACGCTCTGCTGGGGCTGTTATGTAGCTGCACGCGTCCTTGTGGGAGATAAGGAGAGAAAATCAGAAGTGGTTTTCCGCGTCGGGGATTTGTAATTCATTTAAAACTCCGTTCACTGGTATCCCAGATACTCTGACTGTCGTGGCATCAAACTAACGAAGCTCAAAATAAAGGGTGATTTTTGATGACGGGACCAAAAACAAGCTACGTTAACTTCGGAAATAATCAAAGGATTTTGAAAAAACCGTAAATCAACAGAATGCTGTCACAAATTTTAGTATAGTTATTTTTTTGAAGACGTTATTCTTCATGTTCGAAAGCTGTTCATTACGGTACTAGCGAGATCTGGTCCAATTGACCGGATTCCTGCCTCCATGGATGCCTGATATAGTGAATATTTGCCGGCTAACGGGAGGTGCACTCTTCCCTTTAGGTATCCACCTAGGATACAGTGATCTCAAACAAAGCTGGTATGCCTCAGAAATTCATAGATGCTTAGTTTTTAAAACCCATTTCGATATAATAAAAGTTGATAACAAGTTTTTGCGAGAATAAAAATCACTCGGTACTTCTAGCTCTTATTTCAGTAGAAGCTCTTCAGCCGCATAAATACTGAGACAATTCTAAAATCATTGCAGTTGATAGCTGGACAAACGGCGGCTTGCATTTTGCACATAAAAAATAATAGTCCACGTTAAATCCCACGTTAGCATCCTTCTGTCCCTGAAGACAACGAGCTATTGCTCCTTGGAGTCAGTCTGTGGTGGAATCGCAGCGCCAGGTGTGGTTGCAGAGCCCAATGCTCGAGCGGCACGTCCTGGTGCAGGAGCTGCACACGAAGACGGTGTCGCAGGACGCTGAAGTCTCGGTTTAGAGTTAAAATCACATAACGATGCGTCATAAGCCACGTGGGCTCTAGTATTCAAGCTGAATTTAACGGAGTTGTTTTGTCGAGACCATTCCACGTACGTATAATGAATACGCGTTTTGTTGAAATAATACGTAATGCATTTTTACGAAAAGTTTCTGGGAGGAGTTAATAACCCTTTTTGCTTTTTAAGTAGTATGAATTAATAACTGGATTTTTTTTAGCACTAAGGCATTTCCTACTTTAGAAAACTACTGGAGGAATACTGTTTTAAACACGAAAATTCAAACATTTCAGAGCTTTCAGATCGTATCGATGCACGTTTTAAAACTACTCTCACAAGTAACACTTCGAAGATCGAGTCACAATTTACCAAAGCAAACTGACTAAAAACGTGGAAGTTCCCCATTGTGACAGTACAAATTTAGCTTTGTTTTTGCCTCACTGCAAAGGCTGATTCCAACGTCAATTTTCTCGGGAAGGTTTTGTTATAATGGACTAACTCTCGATCGGGCCGTTTTATTTTACTTCAAAGTCGAGCATGAAAGACTGTACAACCACCACCTGTCCCTCCGATCGGCCTCGTGTAACAAGCAAAGCCGACATCGCCCTGTTGTTGAAAATCAAGAGGGACAACGTCCCGTCTCTGGATACTGTAAGGAATATGAACAAAAAATGCTCATTTTGGTTTCACCCAATCGGAATGTCTGTTTTCCCCGAGAACGAATATATTTGATCGCATCTCTTGAGTGATTCCTGATACAGGCTTGACTGAGGGTGATTTAACAGCTTCTGTAAATATCAGGCGTCTTACCTCTATGATGTCTTCCTGGAGCTCTTAAAATTCCTTATGTACAGTCACCCCTCGCATGAAGCGCTAGATCGGTTCCTACAATCAACTAGTCTACAATCAAAACCCGCATAGAGCGCTAGATCGGTTCCAGTGAACAACCGTTCTACCATCGTCTACCTCACAGAGCGGTATCAACTAGAGCGAGCATCAAATAGCACCGACAGTATTTGAATCGTGAGAAGTAAATATAGCGTGTTATTAGAGCCAAATATGGAAATAGAGCAGCTGCTTGCCACAGCCGAACTAGCGTTCTATGCGGAGAACGACTCCACTGATCTGGGAAGGCAATCGAAACTGCCACCCACAACGGCCTAACCATGACGCTGCTGCTGCTCGCTTTGTACCTTTTCCGGATGTAAATGTGGAAATCCTACACCAGCTAGGCGCCTCGGATACTAAAGCACACTGCACATGCATTGTATCGCGTCGCTGTATTGCATTCAGTTACCGTACTATGGTCTTGACTCTTGGCCGATTATTGTTTGAAATCACGAAACGCCTCCATGGGAAAAAGGGTATCGCATTTTTTTACAGGTATCCTTATAAAAAAAAATATAAATGTATTTTTTGTGGGGGATTATGTGTTTATTTATGTCCAAGCGTCAACAACTGTGCTGTAAGACTGTTCAATTGCAGACCGCCGAGTTCTAGCAAAATTTTGTCCTTAACGCAGACCAGACAATCCCCAGCCAGAAATCAAGATTACAACTGCCGACCTTTCGGGTTCTAAATTACTGGAGATTTGTAACTGGAAGTACTAAAATTGTTCATGATTTTAGTATGGGATTTTTGAAATTTAGCATCATTTTCTGATGTTTTGTCCAACTATACCCCTCAGGGGCATAGGATAGGCCATAAGCAATAGGGTTAGGATATATAGGTTTGTCTTTCTTACGCTATAGGAACTAGCATCCCCACTTACCTGTTAGGCTACTTCAGCTTTAGCTAGGCCTTCGGAAATTCTATCTTTCGTGCCCACTTTGCTTCTTCCCATTTCCATGCTTCTTTTGCTGATAGTTCTTTATCTTTTCTTCCTCTTCCTTCTTACCTTGCTGTTTCTCTGCGCAGCGTAAGAGATCTCATGTGGGAACACACCTTGTGCATAGATTCCCCGTTCTCGTCACTCCATACTAAATGCTCCCTTCTGTTTAGGCGCGGCATATTCTGAGTTACTAGAGCACCGCTGTCGTTACCACTTCTATTGATTATTTCAAAATCGTACCGATGTCGGTGTACTGCGTTGAAATGTCCAGTTCTGGCTTTAGACGTGCGATAGAGCGATAATGCGAATGATGTGGCAATTTGAAAAGTGCGATAATGCGAATTATTCGATAATGCGAATATTGCGAAAATGCGATTAATGCGATAGTGCGAATAATGCAATAATCCGATAGTGAGAATAATTCGATAATGCGAGTAATGCGATAATGCGATAAGGCAGATAAAGCAAATAATGATGATCATGACATAATGCCATAGTAGGAGTAAAGCAGGTAATGCAGATTGTGCGATAGTTCGAATAATTCAAGATGTGTGTTTTTTATTTGTTTTATTTTTTTACATCGCGTTGCTGAGTGGCGCCTGAAGCTGCGGGAAAGTATTGGACTTGAACACTTTACATCGCTACCTACGCAGGTATAATATTTTGCCAGCACACGCGAAGCCGAGCTAATGCATAACCTCCATTGTTTTAGGAATAACAGCCCAGAGAGCAGCTACGGGAGCAAGCCCCAGTTTTGCAGCTTCCCGCATCATAAATAAATATCGGCTGGATTAACGTTCATGTAAAATGATCCTCTGCATTGGCTCGAGAATCAATTGCAGAATCGCGTCTTTTTCAGCACGAAGACGTCTTTTTTTGAAACGTCGTTGAAGAGTCAGTTTATTTAAAAGCTAATGCAGTGAAAAACAACGTTCGTAGACGTAAATTTGTATGTTAAGTTTGATCTGCAGTTCTGAGACAAGTGTGAATATCGAGAACCTCCTACAGTTCTGAGACAAGTGTGAATATCGAGGACCTCCTACAGTTCTGAGACAAGTGTAAATATCGAGGACCTCGTGCTGTTGTGTAAAAACTGCAGTGCACATAAACATTCCCCACCACGTGCTGAGACCACGCGCACTGGACGTCAAAGCCCCATTGTGAGCCCTGTACCAGAATGACACAAAAAACTCGTTACCAAAGAATAGAGCCGGATTCTTCAGAGAGTCTTCCATCCTCTCGAGCGGTCGCTGGGGTTTTGGCGAGGCTGACGTCGTCGCTGTCATTGATTGGAGATCATATTTTCGGCGCACAATATGGTCAGGCGTGGTCGTCTCGGGGTGAAATACCTTAATGCGAAATGTGGTATGTTGAAGATTTTTCGCAGCGCAGAATATTCGAATTGGAATTTGTTCAATGTCAACGGTTTTCTAGGAATAAATGGTTGCTGCATTAAAGGTGTTTTGTTTGAACAGTTTTTTTGTTAGGGTGAAATGTTTGTATCAGAAGTATTTTACGTTACCTAATATTTTTGAGTAAAACGTTTTAATTGAATGTGTTCTTTGCTAACTTTTTAATGAATAAAATATCTGAATATAAAGTGTTTGATTATCATATTTTATCTCTGAGTAAAATGTTTACACTTGAAAAGTTCTAGGCCTATAAACGGTTTTACTGACAGCAAAATTCTTGAATTGGTAAGCGTTTCTTCTAATCGAATTTCCATAGAGTAAATTATACAACCACCTAAAATCTTTTTCGTCATTTTTTTATCATATGGCGTGCTTAATTTCAACGTTCTTGCGAACGTTACTTGTTCCTCCGCGTGTCCAGGCCGCGCCGGACTCAGCTGGGGCTGTGCCACTCGCCCACTGCTGGGTCATCGACACTGATCAAGAAAATTTTGATGTGGACGTATGAGTTCACACTTTTACGCGTTTTTCATTTGTTCGATTTTGATGGTGTGCACAATTCAGGATATGGGTTTTGATGCTCGCTGAGTGAGTAGACGCAATCCACTTGATGAAGTAAGAGTAAAACCTTGATTTTGGAAATTTGAACTAAACAAGCCTTCATTTAGCTAGTTAACTTTTCGTAAAATGTATCGTTGGTACATCTTCCATTTTGAGTTTACATGACCATAACACATTTTCGAAGTTAATTCTAGGGGTTATAGAATTTCTTCTACTAATTTCTTCGAAACTCAACTCTATCGTCAAATGGTCATTCTTTTAAATTCATACGATCTTTTGTGAATGAAGATTTTAATTACCAGCGAAAAGCTAAACGTACAATTTAATTCTGAAGTTCAATTACGTGTCTTGAAAGTTGTTCATAAAACGGTACATATGTTTTCCAAGCCCCTCATCGTTGAAGGAAACCCCATCTTCCTTACCTGCGTTTAGATATACATCAGTTCGGGGCCCTCCCTTTCCAATAAATATCTGATGGGGTCAGCGACAATGTTTCGCTACCGCGTTACCCTGAAAAAAATTAAAAATACACAGGCAATGTATCTGCAGCCGCGCGAGTCTTAGGAAAAAGGGTGCCGTCGACGACCTCCTGAGACAAAACCGTAATATTTTAGTCGATTTTAGCCCGCGGTGTATTTCGCCTGCACCCCCGAACGTCGTTTGGTTGGCGAGTCTTGTGAACTTCTTTTTTCTGGGGGGAATTTTGTTTAGTGTTCGCACTTTTTGTGTTGGAAACTCAGGAGAAATTGTTGTTGCTCGGACGCACATGTACGTACGCACATAGTGCGGTGCTCCCACGCGACTGTGAATACAGGTTGGGCCACCGTTAATCCGTTATGAATGGGGAAATTAAATTTGAACATACGCCAGACAAAATAATGTAAAATTACTGATTGTTATTGAATAAATAGTACAGGATTAGGGATTGTGAACCTGGACTGAGATCAATTTAAGCAGCTCAAAGTTGTTTACGTGCTGCACAGGACCTTCAGGGATTTACCACGATGCTCAAACCCAAATTTACCAGGAAATTTTGAGGGGCCAAGTTTTTGCTGGAATCCTAACTCGTTGACAATACCAAATGTGGAAATACGTATTAACCCTATTGATATACTTAGAAATACGCGTTAATCCTATGAGTAAACCCTGTACGCATTAACCCTATATTCATGGATATCCGCATTAACTCTATATGCTCATGTACCCATAAACGAATTAATCTTTTGTGTTCATTAACCCATAAATCCATTAACCCTATATGCTCATTAACCCATAAACGCATTGACCCTACATGCTCATTAACCCATAAAAGCATTTACCCGACATGTTCATTAACCCATAAAAGCATTAACCCTACATACGAAGATAAACGTACCAACACTACAACAATTGAATTATGTATCAGTATCCCTGCATTTTGCATTTTACTTTGTACGGAAAACAAGCTGCAATTTTACGCTTGCGTGCGAGAAGATTGCATTTCAATTTGTACAAAAAATGTATGGGAATGGACCATGTATATATAGTCCCCATTTTCCGTATAGGATTAAGGAAAGATAAGGGGGAAATACTGGCATAAAAACTCAATGAGTGATATGAGACTATGATACGCGGAACTTATTTCAATCAGTAGGTAGATTTCTACGAAACCTCGCCCTGAGGACGGAGGGCGGCTCGTGGTGGTTTACAGTATCGCTCTTTCCTCCGATAGGTTCGTTTACGATGAGGAAAGTTTCTAATGGTGATAGGTTAGAAATACTGAACAGTATGTGTAATATGAAACTGGTATCCTCAAAAATTACACTTTGTGTGCTGGTTGTTCCATTTTGCTTGAGTTCATGCAGTGACGTTTTCGATAGCGCAAAAAATGCTGTCGAAATATCGGAGGTAGTGAAATGTGGATTGAATTCCCGGAGAGTTTTTGAAGTTGAATATGGACTCTCCAAGTGTAATGCAATGTAGTTATACTTAATATACAGCTGCAATGTAGTTATACTTAATATACAGCTGCAATGTGGCTATACCATATTTTTACACTTAAATATTATATTTTTACCAGTTACTTTCCTACACTATCTATTGAATTTGACGATTTGATGTTTGGTTTGTAAACTTGCATTGTTTTCCGCATCCGCGACGATTTCTTCCGTTGATCAACAATCTCCACAATTCAGGCGACTATGTCCTCCGTGTGATCCATAATCTCCACCATTTAGGCGACGATGTCCTCCGTGTGATCCATAATCTCCACCACCTGGACGACTGTGCTCAGCAAGCAATTTCCAAAATCCGTGTTTTCTCTGATGTTATGGTGTGCTGTTGCAATTCATGTACATTTTAATGATGTTCAGATGTAATTGTCTCTGAAACAGTTTCCTTGTACATGGACCATATATTTCCTGCTGTCAATACCACGCAAAGGTAGCCGAAACCGATTTCTCATTTTTTGCACAGTGCGCCAGAGATAGCACAACAATTGCAAGATGTGAAGGAATTCGCACCCGTCATTTGGTGTCTCATTATAGTCTCCGTAGCATGCACCAGTACCTACAGTTTTGCGATAACGATGCGAAAACGATTGCTGGTATCTTGGCATCAAGAAAGGTCGATTCCCTCTCTTTAAATAAGATATTTAGATGTACTGTACGTACACACAGGAGAAGTCTCTCCATGAAAAAAAATTATTCACTGTGAATAAACTAATTTTTACAATGACGTCAACTACGAAACACCATTCAGCCCTTCACTGCCCAGACTATTTTTTGGTTAACCTTTTGTTCATTTTAGCTGTTTTTTATTAGAGGTGCGTCAGGGCTAAATTGGGTACACAGCAAACGCAAAGAGTAGGGCAATACTTTCCCTTCTGAGGCTGGAATTTTGTTTACACCAGCGCACAGCTTATGCAAAAGCGATCATATTGAGAGGACCGGACTCGGCACGAGGGCAATGAAGGTTAACCCTGCCAGGACACACGAATTTTCTGAATGATCGAAGTATTGCGTCAACGGCTACACATATTTTGTGCGCTTGTGGGCGTACTCATCCAAGTTTTGAGCGAAATAATAAGAGCATGAGACAAAGCTGGAGTGTTTCAAATGTCTTTCAGTCCATACATGTTTAATCCTACAAGGACCACTGGCTGCTAGAATAATTCACATAAAAAAATAATACTGCTTAGTCTTATGCCATATTGTTTCACTGAAAACTTCGGTGAATATCCACAGAGCGTACAGTTTTTAAAATTTTCGAACAACTCCTTTGACAGTATTTCGTCATTTCAAAAATAGGTTGGTCTTTCAAGGGCGAAATAACAAGCACGCGGTGAATTGGCTGCCAGTGAGGCAGACGAGCGGTCGTTTGCTGGTCAGTGAACAGTCAGTCGCTCCGGACCTCCGTCCGGGCGAGGTTGTGTGTGTAGGGATGTGCGTGTAGTAGAGCACGGAAGCCACTCGACCCTCTCTCTGTTCCAGTGTTCGTGCGTTGACTTTTTGAGTTCAGATTCTGCTGGCTGTGCCAGATAACTCTTGAATTTTTTGACGGAAATCACTCTAAAAATTAGGCATGCGTTTATTTTCTTGTGAAGATATTGTGTCATGGTTGTATTTGAGCTCTGGTGTAGTGATGCGTTGACGTGCTCACCGCAGTGATTGCTTCTCAGGATATAGGCCTTGAAATGAGCACGTCTTCAGGGATTTTTTTTTTAGTTTTGAAGGATGAGTTCAACTAATATATCGCTGATGTAGGCATTTTTTTATCGCTAGTTTGCCTTGTGATTCACATGGCATCTTCATCAGATAACTGTCACTCTAGGCACAAATAATTTGATAACTGTGCAACTATAAATAATCTGTAGCCATAGATAACTCTATAACTATAAATATCTCAATAACTCTCGCATGAATAACGATCGCTTGTACACACCGCACAAGCGCACGCCGCCGATCAACTGACGTGAGAGCCGTATATTCATTTTTCATGAAGTTGAATAATGAGCGCGGTGATCAGTTATAGTCTTCTTGTCTCTCGAAAACAGTCAGCCGTGTCTGTACAAAACATCAACGCGATGACAGAGTCCGGAAATTTATTATCATTTCATTCGGGCTTCACATGGATCACGTGTAATCAGAGGATCGAGGGGGCTTTGCCGGTGGCGCTTGCAAAACATCTTGGTCGCTGGTACGTGGGGAAATTAGGAGCTGTGAATGTTACTGTCATGAACGGCTGTTTCAGGGACCATGCGTGGCTGTTTCAGGGACCATGCACGGCTGCTTCAGGGACCATGCGCGGCTGTTTCAGGGACCATGCGCGGCTGTTTCAGGGACCATGCGCGGCTGTTTCAGGGGCCATGCGCGGCTGTTTCAGGGACCATATATGGGTCTTTCAAGGTTGATAGATGGCTATTTCAAGGACCATTCATGACTAGTACTAGTTTAGGGATCAAAAATGGCTATTCCAGAGACAGTAGATAGTTGCATCACGTACTGTAGTTAAGAGTTTTGGCAATTTTACATACAGTACATAGACGCTTTAAAAGTATGGAATAGCATTGCTTTTGATTATTTTAGTCTCAAATACACGTAAACGGTGCACATCGTTATCACTTCCAGCTCTCAGATTCCATTTCGTCATCCTAAATGGGGCAGTTTTTGGTATTTTGCAACGCTTGTTGGCGTGCCCGTTGTAACGGGAAGATTAGCTCGAAGATTGTTTTGATGATCGGTGGGATGATTGGCTATAAAAATCAGCCTAAATATTCGTGAGCTGATAGGCGTGAAATATTGATTTGTAATGTAGTCTTGAAGATTAGCTTAGATGAGTAGATGGGAAGATTCGATGGGAACATTGGCACGGAAAAATGACTTGGTACATTGGCTTGAAATAGATGTTTCATACCTTTTCCATTTTGTTTTTCTTTAAATAGCCGAATTTTGAAATTTTGGAATTTCAAGTGATAATAAACTACCGAATCATTTTGCAGCGGTAGAGCAAACATTAAAAATTGCACAAGCCAAGTGAAGAATTGAGTGTACAGCTGCATGTGCTGGTTGTGAGTGTATAGCTGGACTTGTACGTGCCTGTATTGTGAGTGTATAGCTGCACATGTACGTGCCTGTGTTGTGAGTGTATAGCCTCACATATACGTGTCTGTTTTGCGAGTTTACAGCTGCATACATGTGTACATCCATGCACTGCTTGTGCATGTTGATTCTTGGCTTATGCTTGCAAGACATAAAACCAGATTGCATTTTCCGATCCGCAAAAAATATACCTTTCACAATAAAAATTCGGTATCTCTATTTTGGTTGTGAGGATGGAATTTTTTACTGATTTTATGATTGATTGATTACTCAAGCCGTAAAGAACGTCAGAAGATTTGCTAAGTTGACAGCGGAACGTTGAGAGAAGAATAGAAGTGCATGGAGTGTTGGCCAGGCGCGGGAAAGAGAACGCGCTCTTTGAAAATAATTAAAGGTTTAATTCAAACCCCGAGCCAAAACATGAGCGATCAACCTTACCTCGATCCCGTCATCATCATCTCGAACCCATACATATAATAGCGGTAAATTTGAGAAACGATTTGTTTTGGCGGGGACTATACGTGCGTATTTGATTGAAGTTCTGGTCATCGCATTTCGGCGTTTTTGGAAATATGCATTTCGATGGCTCTGTAGTTCGTTAGGGATGTAACTGAGACTTCGTTTACGGCTCCGGCACTTCCGGCCGAGGTGAAGGCAAAGTTGTCGTATTGAGTGAGTTGTCGCACAGCTGTTGCTGGAATTGGAACTCCGCTGATGCTCATCTGGAGATCGGTTTTTAAAAAAAAGGAGCCATCAGACACGTTGGTTATGTCGGTCAAACTTGCCGTCTCTTAACCCACCACAAAATAACCAATACTGCTTAGGTATGATTACTGGAAATTACCAGAATATGACAGCTTGAAAATAGTCTCCACCACTGATGGTGTTCTCTCAGATAGTTACTCGTATAGACTGATTATGCTTACGGACTCGGGAAGCGTTTTAAACCAACTTTTCTTAACCCTCTGACGCTTTTAGTAATCCTTTGGGTACTACAGGAACATGTACCATAGCCCGGCACAAATTTACGCCATGCTTCATTTCTATCAAGATTTTTAGAGCTAGAGTACTGTCGGGACTCTCCCGGAACGACGGCCCAACCATACATCGTTATATAATAAGTCTTAGTTAGACGCAACGGAAATTAACAAGGTTTGGTCATATGTGAGCGACTGCTTATGTGATCAGGACTTCAAGAATTACTCTGCAATTATGGGGATAGGCTTCATGTAATTAAATGTTCTTCAGGGCAGGCAAACCCTGAATTTACTTTAAAAGAATCTTCATCTAAAAATAGTTCAGACCATCCATCTTTTGAGGTCATATAAAACAGGCTTCACTCAATGGCGCTCTAATTCAAAAACAATTTGATTGCACTCCAAATTAAGCTACACTTAATTAAAAGGTATTTTAATGAGTTAATTAAGCCTGAAGGTATGGCTAGTTCAAAGTAGATTTCACTTAGAATCATTCCACAAGAGAGAGACTCTTACTCAACGCGTCTTTGTGGCGACTAGAACATGCTTATTTCTCACTTTCTACACATTTCAAGCGAGTGTTACAGAGACGTCGACCCTAAAGATAGAACAAGGATAGGACCGATGTAGGTTCTTGTGGCTTTGTTTTCGAAGGTCAATTAACAGCACTAGGATGAATTCTGATATTCTTAAGGTACCAAACTTTGATTACGGCCCTGCTGAATGATGAGACGCCTTTGTGGGGACATTGATTTTAGGAGTACATAGTGAATCGTTTCAGGGAGCTGATCAGGAGCACATAGTAAATCTTAGGAGTATGTAGCAAATTTTTCTAAATCTTTCCTTATCTTTCTAAATATTTCAAGAGTACATAGTAAATCTCACGAGAACATAGTAAATCTCTTCAGGGAGCTGATGAAGTTGCAGTGTAAGTTTACTTCCAATCTAAACTCGCCAAGATAACAGTGATGCATGGCCGTTGAGCACTGGTTCCCAACTTTGTTTTCGCGCCAGCACCAGTAAGAATATTTTACTCTTCCCTTGCAACCACTACAGATATGTACTTCATGCGCGGGTGGACTTAAGGACAATTAAAGTGAGTCTATACGGTGTTACAAAGTGATGCCTCACTTTAATCGTGCATTAAATGTATATCAAATACTTAAAATTTGCTCACTGTGTTTGAAACGATTAACAATAACACTTATATTTATTTGTTTTATGATGCGGAATACGATTTTTTACTACATGATGTTTCTCATTCTGCGAGTGTACATGCTTTTCATCAGTTAAAAAGTGTTACAAGGTGGTTTTAATGTTTCAGCGTGGATGTTTTGCGAGAAAGTTGATGCTTTCGAGGAAGCAGAGTGCTTTTGCGTGATAGTCGTCGAGTTATTTTAATTTACTTTGAAGTTTAGTTACTATTATTGTAGTCCAATCTCAGAATTCCCTTCACACTTGGATGTTATTAATATTGCGAAATTTCGTACGTATCTCTAAGTTACCATAATTGTTGGAATGATTTTAGTTAGTTCCAGGATTGGTTTTTCATGAAAAACAGATATTTATTCATGAACTCCACAATAGCATTTAAGGGAGACTAGGGAAAATTATGAAATGTTTATTGTCAAAACATACATATTTAATCGAATTTTCTCTTTGCTATAAATTTTTCCAGACGTACTGACAAGCTCCATATCTATTGATAAGCTGCATTCATATTCAAACCTGAAAAGATGCTTTGCCTCATGTCGTGCGTGACCATAATAGAAAAGCTTCAAGAACAGGACTGAAGACATACCTGCCTTTGGTTGACCTTCTCAAATGGGCCTCGAAGCAGAAGAAGCAGATCCGATTTCTTCGGGGGACCTTGTATTGCCTCCTGAGATAGCCATGTTCTTCATCGACCGTGATGATTACTTCGTCGTCAACAACAGTGACTTCAACCTGTCGTCCGACTTGAGCAAATTATGGAACACAAGCGGAGGCCTCAACTTGGACCTGATCGTGAAGTTTGAGCGCAACCTGCGTCTGGGCGGGGCAACATTAGGTGCCCTGCTACTGGTGTACGGAGCCGTCATTGCCGTAGGGGTAGCAGGCAACTCGCTAGTCGTACTTGCTGTCATCAGAAAACCTGCGATGCGCACAGCCAGGAACGTGTTCATCATCAACCTCGCCATCTCGGACCTGGTGCTGTGTCTCGCCACCATGCCGCTCACCCTCCTCGAGATCCTGTCACAGTACTGGCCCTTGGGGGACACCCCCTTCCTCTGCAAGCTCGTGGGCACCCTCCAGGCCACCTCCATCTTTGTCTCCACCATATCCATCACCGCCATCGCCCTTGACCGTTATCATGTGAGTGCGAATATCACTAGTATAAAGAATCGTATCACTTTGAATAAAGACTCGTATGATATATCTTGGAGCATGATGCATAACATGACTCTTGTATGCACGGTACGTCTCATGTTTTGTATTTCGAAATTATGATATCATCTGACATGTTATCATGTACGTGTGAATGTTTGAAATGTCTTAAGTGAAGTACATTTAGCAGTATGATCGTGTGTTGATTGTGTGCTTTCAAAATAATTATTGCATAACTTGGTTCTACATAAAAATACGTGTTCGCCAAGATGCGCTGGATCTGTCGCACTGTCTGGGTGTGAAATTTTTCTTATATCAGCTTGTATACATATGCATTTTGCAGTAAAATTAAGACTTCATGCGTCTCAAGCTCACTCATCACAGATATAGTGCGTATTTTTCATAGTATTATTTCATTTTTATTTGCCGCAGGTTACATCAAATCCCGCATTTCATCGGATTTTAAAAAGTTTTTCGCAGTATTTCCGGCGAATACGTCATTGAAATACTTATGTCATGACTTGACTCGAAATTATCTTCCGTCGCTGTGCAAGCCCAAGCAAAATATTATCTTGATACATGTACACATACAAGAATTGCACCTAAAATTGAGCCAAGTTTCCTCCATCGGCTGAATGAGGTCATGCTTGTCAAGGAATGTATATGTACTCCTCCTGAGACGTCCACTTTGCGCGATACGCGCAATTTTATTGTCTCCTCAGCAGAGCAGTCGAGAGTTGTGCGGGGTGATCCGCATTGGTTCTGCCATCCTACTTGCCTATTTATTTTCTCTTCTTTTAATTCATCTTTCATTTGCTTTGCCCCTTCTTCGTTTTTATTGATTCATTCATTATTTGTCTCGCTTTTTATTTAGTTTTTACCCTTTTGCTTTCATTGTGTTGGGCATTTTATTCGGATTTTCTTGTTCCGTTCGTGAAAGCTCCAGAATAAATTTTCCCCTCACTCTTTGCTCCGGGACATCGTGTACGATTTTTAAATACAGAGTTTAAAAAGCAGTAGCCCCTCGCCGTATAATTTCATCAGGCCCCTTTGTGTGCGTACTTCATCAACTTGGGATATTTCGAGGTCATTTTTGTTTCCATATGCTGTGGTGTCTTGATATTAACAGTAGACCGACAGGGAGGTGCGGCTTGCTGTTCGAGTTTTGCCAAGTCAGAATTGCAATGATAACTTTTTCTCAGATCTTCATTTTGCTACAGCATAGCTTACGTTTATTTTTGAGCACATTTATCACAGTTAGCGTGGCGCAAGGGAACCAAAAGCATTTGCGTAAGTCTATCTATTCTCAAGGAAATAGCATAATTGAACTTTTTGCCCAACCGGGATCAGCAGGACGGAAATGATCTAGGAAACGCAAGAAAAGTCGGCCATCTTGACAAACTTTTCCCCCGAAGAGATGATTGCTCCGGTCTGGATGCGGAAAGTGGGAGGCCGACAATGAGGCCCGTCCGCAGAATTACAATCCGCAGCTTTTGTCCCGCTTGAAAATTGTGGCATTCACATCACATAGAGTGCAAGGAAATGATCATTTTCTGCAAGTTAGAGTAAGATTAAGGTTCAATTTTCGCGCTGTTGTATCGCACTTCAGGACACCAAGTATCGTCGTCAATCTGGATGTTTCTAATGAGTTAAATTTCATTTAACTCCTGTTACAGAATTCTAGTTAGCCCAAACATGCTGCCTAGTGGATTTTTTTTTCATTTATATCGTGGTCTTTGAAAAGCTTCAGAAAAAGTTTCCGTTTAACTTCATATTTTTTCTATATTTCACATCACACGCGTTACCACGCAAAGTTTTATTCATAACTTCAATTTCGAAACGCAAGTTCATTTTACTGCACCCAAATTGTACTAGTATGAGTCCCACTCTGCCAGAAATGACGGTGACGTTGTACTCTTGAATTGCACCAGGCACTGAAGGCAGAGGTCGGCATGAGTCACAGAAAAGTGGTATACCTTGGAAAGCGATGTCCACCTGTTCATTAGGGCCGCAGTGGCTTTATGACCACACCCCACCTGAGACGCGCTGCTCATGCGGGGTACACCTGTACCCGTGTGCCAGTCCATCTCATCTTACCTTGTCCAGGTGCAGGCGGCCGCTGATAATGTCAGCATTACCTCATCGCCCACCTGATGAAATGTAAACACCTCTCGCTTGGGTTGATCGATCTCCGCCTTCTGCCTTTGTGACGGCCAGCGCACTGCCAATTGCTTTGTCAGACATAGCCTCATTCTTCGAGTTACGCCACGCGAGAAATTTGCAGCTTTGGGTGCTTGCTAAAACTTTTCACGCGTAAAATTCAAAGGAAAAGTGTAATTTTGCGGTTAATTTGGCGAGGTGAACATGATTAGCGATGAAATTCCTGGCAGTTTCTGGAAGGGCTTCCTTATTCTCAGTAAATTGTAACACGGATTGGAAAAATCAGTCGACCACATTGACGGCTTAAGTGTGATCGGGTGCATTTGTTTAATTTCTTCATAACATTTCTGCCTCGTGAGTTGGAGAAGATTACGTTTCTTTCTCGGTGACTGAGGCAGGTGGCAGAGATCGAGACACTCATTACGCCCCTGCACGTCGTGCGGCCTAAATCAGATCGTTACTTCAGCCGCCTGAAATAATCGTATTCATTGATTGAGCTTAGACGCCCGTTTAGCCCTACGTAAAAGTCGTTATGGATAGCCTTTCGATGCTCTACATTGATACTAGACCTCAATTATGCACCTCATCACCCCTGCTGGGACGAAGGTATGCTGGGTGCAATTTATGTATCTAACTATTAATCCATCTATACAGTTTTTTAAAAAAAGGCAACCAAATTTTTATTCCTAATTGTACTTGCATTGAT
The DNA here is from genome assembly GCA_014899125.1 of Orchestia grillus. Lineage (NCBI taxonomy): Eukaryota > Metazoa > Arthropoda > Malacostraca > Amphipoda > Talitridae > Orchestia > Orchestia grillus. Next base: position 45,049 of record VOMN01031199.1, read on the forward strand.
AAGGATTAGGCTGAAGTTTATGACTGTATGTGAGATTTGATTGAGTCCTCCCAAGAGAAAATTTCGACAGTGTTATTACCAAGACGTCCAATGTTTTCTAAAATTAACTCGAATATGTTACTTCAAATCTAAAATGAAATATTGATTATAGATAAGAGCTGTAGTGCATTCAGTAAGAATAATCTTTAAGGGCTCAAACGATAATTTAAAGAGGTTCGAGGTGTTACAATTTTTCTATAACATTGGTCAACAACGAAAATGCTTCCGAGACCAGAGTAGCGATTTCCTGCTAATTTTAGGTCGCTGATAATAATTTCTAAATATCATGGATACGAGATTGATATACTCCAGTTTTCACTTCGATTTTCTTCGTATCTCTCGAGAGCTCACCACGTTCGGATTGAAAAAAACAACTTTTCTGCAACTTCAACGGAACTCTTACCAACTCCCTGAATTTATTAGATAAAAAACCAGAATTAATCGGGCTACGAGAACGATAAACTAAGCTCTATTTAGAGAGGACTCATTGGAAAGTGGTAAGCTGCTTTGACCCAACAGGTTACGGTTGATGTAGCACAATGTAAAAACTCTGATCACATTGCTTGCTTGTAATCTTGCACACTCTAATGATGATCTACGGTAGCAATTAGTAATTAAATAACAGATTTCCATCGTATCATGGCAACTGTTTATTCCGATTTAAGAGAATGAATCATTTTGTTTCTCATGTTATATTTGCTAGACAATATGGAAGAATTTTTCGAGGCTTGAACGGGACGCTAAAATACTAATTCAAAGGGTTACAGGTGGTCAGGTGAAGCCAAAAAATTCTTTACATAGGTGTTAGGCTTCCCCAAGCTGAAAGTTGGGACGCTTTCACCTTCGCCACAACAACATGATTTACCTATTTTCTATGAACCTGTTTGTTTTCGAGTTCGTACGAGTAAACCGGTGAAATTTTACACACAAAATACTTGAAAAAAGTATACAGGTTCTTCCTTGTCCTTCTTCAAAATAAATAGACGCCCTGGTGTACTCGGGTCGCAAAGAAAAAATTGTAAGTACTTGACAAGTTTTCGTAAGAAATTTGGGGGGAATACTGTTAAATGGATATTCTCTAACAGGTGTTCGATAACTGAAAATTGAAATTTACTTTTTTTTAATAAGATGAATCTCGTAACCGTGGTCGTTGAACCATAGATACTATTATCACCTTCGTTTTTATGCCGATAACTGTAGAGAATGCTTAATTATTTACTGGTTACTATAAATTCGTGACAGTCGGGTGGATAGGGTAATTGGTTCCTTCCCGAGCATATATCATCAATCTGGACTGGGGAATCAGGGCGCCGCGCTGTACGGTCAGTGTTATGAAATTGCGGGCAATAATCCAGTGAGAGATAAATGCTTCTGCGAGAGGCCGCAGAGCGCTCGCTGGGTTACTCATTTCAGCCCACAGCTGCACGTGTGTTTGGTTTAGCCAACACCTGCACGTTTGGCTTGACCAATACCTGCACGTTTGGCTTGACCAATACCTGCACGTTTGGCTTGACCAATATCTGCACGTTTGACTTGACCAATACCTGCACGTTTGACTTGACCAATACCTGCACGTTTGACTTGACCAATACCTGCATGTTTGACTTGACCAATACCTGCATGTTTGACTTGACCAATACCTCTACGTTTGGCTTGACCAATACCTGCACGTTTGACTAGGCCGACACCTGCCCGTTTGACTTGGACGACACCTGCCCGTTTGACTTGGCCGACACAGCACGTTTGACTTGGCCGACACCTGCCCGTTTGACTTGGCCGACACCTGCACGTTTGACTTGGCCGACACCTGCCCGTTCACGAAGCTGCGCGGCTGCAGCGACAGGCGACTGCACTGTCACCAGCCAGACCGCTGTGGCCACTGTACATGGGCTGGCGTGGTGCACCGCTTCCCTGCACCATGTATATGAATTAGTGAATTATTGCTCATCCATGAAATTTTCTGCTGTATAGTGGGTTAAGTCTTTTAAAAAAATCATAGTTTCGCAGGTATATGGACTGCCTTGAAAAATTCGGGACGTTCTTTTGCATGTTTATTAAGGTTAAACTTTTCAGGGAGTTATTAGGGTACCAGTGCCACTATTCGAATTTTTCGCGCTAATGCATTTTGTTTCTTGAGCACAAGTGTGACAGTGTTCAGTGTACTCGTTATGTATGTATAAGGGCTGCTTCTCGTTGTGTGGTTCTGTTTATTTATGATGATTCGTATCTATACAAGGTAATTAGGGAGATAATTTCAAGCAATATTTATTCCATTCAATAAAAAAAATTAGACGTATACATTAATACATCATTTTGACCGTTATTTTATCATTAGAAATGGAGATTTGGCACTTAAAGTGTACATTGGTTTGCAAAATACAAATTTCCAACTACTCGTAAACTGCAGCAGCAAATGTTGTTTGAGCTAGACCCCAAATTTTAGTGCTCATCAAACTCCCACATTAATGACGAGCGATATCTTCACAGCGACCTAGTCTTCTTTTCAAGTACACCATATATGGCTAACCTCTTGGCCTCTTTCCGAAGACCCACATAAAACTGGTCAATATCGACACATGGTTGCGACTCCAGTGACCTACCGAACCTGTTCTTTTATGTACGAGACATCTTTTGTACCAGGAAAACCTTAATTAAATCGGAAACGGGAAGTGAAGAATCAAATTTGACGGTGTTACGAACCTTTTGGGATAAATGCCATCATCAGCTATAATAAATAACCTGAATTAGAAAGCATAGACAGAAATTATGTATATTGAACTAGTTTATTCGAATTAAGGCCGCCCAGGATGTATCTTATAAGGGATATAATTGAAAACATCGTATGTTTTTACCTTTTTTTTTCCAAGAAGGAAAAAGAAAAATTCAGAGATGCTTCCAATTATACACCGTACAAATTAATCTAAGTACGAGACCTACGTTTGCGACCAAGAATCATGTCACCGAAATTGAACGTTCTTTATTTTAACTCAGCTTTCTACACGTCCTGAATACTCAGAGGCTCCCTGCTGAGTTTGTAAAAAACAATCTTTAAAAGCTTTATAATCTCCAACGAAAGTACGAAACATTCAGACAACTGAAGTGATCTACGCAAGGAAACAGAAAGCATGAAATGTTGGGTTAATTTGGTCATATTTCGCCTCCCGTAAATAATGCACAGGGCGTCGGGTAAGTTGTGCTTTCTTGCAAATTTTGTTGGTTAATTAAATTGGAACAGTGCGGCGCATGGAGCCATCGAGTCCCCCAGGGCGGGGAGTGGAGTAAACATCAATCTATCTATCTATTAAAATTATACCAAAACTGCTGTTGATCTTGCCTGCTATCTCGTTTGTAACCGTGAACACTCTTCACTGAAGCATGGGGCATCTCTGTGTAATTAATTAAGGGCTTTTCCATCGTATCATGGTTACAGTTCGTTGGAACTAAGGTGAGTGAATTTTATTTTTTTGTCGTTGGATATGTGTTAGGGAATAAAAAGAATCCTTCGAGGCTGAAACGGGAATTTAAAAGGGTTTGTATTTATATAACTTTCGTACGAAATTCCTGAATGATATGAATACGAAATAGATATATATAGCTCCAGTTTTCACTTTGTTTTTCTTGGTCTAATTTGAGATCTCACAAGGCCCTGACCCTCAGGTGATGGCTCAGAAAGGAATATGGGGCCAAGAGTCGGTAACGAGAATGATACATCAAACAGTTTGCGTGGAAGGTTCTTCTAGTTAATCCAGAAGAAAAAATAAATCGGAGGTACAAAGGGCACTTCGTGATCGCAAGCAAAGAGAGAGATGCCAATTGTAAAAGAGTTTTTGATACAGCTGAGTAAAGAAGAATTTGTTTAGAAAATCATGGAAAAAGACGAACGCAGCGAAAGAGCAGTCAAATTCAAGGCAAAGGCGATCAAAATCTGAAATGTCAGAGAAACAGAATTGAGTAAAGAATGGATGATCAGACGGTAGGGGAGAGAACAGAATAATAGACGGAACGTTCAGAGAAACTGAGACGAACAAAAAAATTGAAAAGCGCCAGTGGAGAGAGAAGAAAGACTCGCCCACTAGAACAACGAAGTAATAGAAGACTGGGGCGAAATCTCCTTGTTATTGTAAGAAATATGAACGAAGTTTGTCCGCACTGGGGAGCAAGCTATTTCGGTATTGAAACGGCTAATTTCTGCACTATGAACGGGAAAGTCAGATTAATGCAACCAGTGCCCCAGGATTTCCATATTTTATACAGCAATCAAGGTTGACACTTCAGAAAACTCAATCGAGACAATTGAAGAGTTTCTTTTAAATAACTTTTTTCGGAACTGTAAATATTTCAAAGAAATGGATGGAATCGATCAGTCACACACAATCCAAGGGCAAATTCACTATCTTATCGAACCGCTCATTCCTGTGCCAGAGGTGCAAGCTAAATTCATTCAGATATTTTCCATGGATCTACGGATATTTTTCATGGATATTTTCATTGATTGATCCACGAATGGAAATATACAGAAAGGAGACCTTGGCCGAACCTCATTAAAATGATCAAAACTGTTAGTGCCCAAACAATCAGTGTATGACCACTCTTCAACTTGCCAAAAAAATGATAGATAATGTTGCCTGCACACTTATTGTAACGAAACGTAACTGAACACCATCTCCTGAACTTGAGAATTGCTTCTATGATCAGACGGCCAAAGAAGTTGGTAAAATAATTCAAAGCGACAGTGAATTTCAAAGAAGAGTACGTCACGTCGCATTACAAGAAAGAGGACAGTTGCACAGAACGTCAGAGTATCATCGTTCCCAAGACTTGCTGCGACGCGTTTCGTTTTTGATAGCGGAGAGGCTGGCCGGCACCCATTGATGATCACGAGCAACTAGCAGCTCGCTGTGATGCGTTACTCTGCATAACGGCTTATGATTCGGGAAGAGCATTCAAGAAATTGTTGGGAGGTGTATGATTATTGCAACAAATTCTTGTCGACACCGCTGTTTGCACTGAAAGAGACTGGGTGACCTACGTAGGATTCAATAAAGTTGCGCCTAGAACTACAATTTACAGAAGGCTCTGTCGATGCTTTGAATGAAAATGTCGATCTCGGTAACGTGGGTAGAAGGATTACCTTGAGCCCAAAGTTTGTTGCAGGGCCGAGATATATGACGGAGAGATAACAAAATGCTATGCTGAAGATATGGATTTACTTCATTATTGTGACATGCAATCCAAACTGGCCTGAGTTAAAACAAAATCTCCTCGAGAACCAATTTTCCAGCAATAGGCCTGATTAGTTTTTAATTTGAAGAGAAAGCTCTTCATGAATCACATGACGGGATCGCAAGGATTTCTCGGAAACTGTATCACTTTCGTGTTGAGTGTTGAATGTCAAAAGAGAGGCCTTCTACACTTGCACTGTTGGCTTTGGATGGACGAACGATCAAAACTGAGACTTCACAGGTATGATGAAAACGTTTTCACTGAAATACCATGTAGAGAACAGGGGTTTAACACACAAATTGGTTCAAAAGACCATAATTCACGGACTTGACTATGCTCCTGTTGCACCATGCTGGAGGAATGGCAGCTGCTCGAAAAGAAACCCAAAGCCGTAAGGTGAACACACTAGATGAAGAGATGATGCCTACCTTGTCTATGTATAGGCGAGGATCACCTAATATGAGTGGACATCAAGGCTATCAAGAGGGCGGACAACAAAGTATAAGGTCGCAGTGGGTTGTTCCCCATAATCTTTGACTACTGAAGCTTTTCAATTGTCACATAAGTGTAGAACTATACACATCTGTGAAATGATTTAAATATTTGATTGAATATGCCATGAAAAGCAGTAATCGGGCCATTTTCAATGTCAACCAAGACGAAGTTAAAGAATACCTCACATAAAGGTACATTGGCCCTTCAATAGCTGTTTTGCCAATACTCGGGGCTAATATTCATATGAAAAACAGCAGTGGTGAGCAGTCAACTGAAACTTCCTGATGAACATTTAGTTAACATCCAAGAGAATAGTATTGGACCACCAAATATCAATGCTGCCCTAACAGCTCTTAACAGAGCTCTTCAATATTTGCTGACAAGGCAATTTTAATTAGACGCATATCATAGATTCCCCTTCTCTCCTAACCCAATAGTAAGTGGTTCCGTATCTTTCGGTACAAGATATTCTGCAGCACTAAAACGATGCTGTCCTTATTACTATTACGACTACTTTTCCACAACTCCATTGAGACTTTAGCTTGCGTCAAAAATTGAATAGATGAAGAAAACTGAGTTTATCGAACCAAAGAAAGGGAAAAATAATTTCCCATTAGAGAAGGCTGATTTGAAAGAAACGTTCGAATGAATCCTTTTAAACGCAAACCTCAGTTCAACTGCGCAATATCCTACAAGTTCTGTTCTAAAAATGTGGATCGATAAAAAAAATCCGAGAACCTCGAATCGAGAAGGTTAATACGAACAGGGCTCCCAGCGACGTGAGCCTTATATGATTCAGAGTGATCATACCTTTTGGATTTGTAAAATTTCAAAAGTATTTTCAGAAAAACGAAAAGAATAAACAAGCAGCCGAGAATTAAACACAAATTCTAGGTATAAATAACCGAACGGGACCTATCTAATGTAGAAAATCAATCCTAAGCAACAGATAAAGTATCAAGAACTGGAATCGTATTGCGATAGAGATGACCCAATTAACGGGGCACGGGTGGTCTAGCCTATCTCAATAGCACTAAAACTCTGATCATCTTGCTAAAAGTTGAGCTCACTCGTCAGCAATAACATAGGGCAGATATTCTAAACTCATCTCTTAATAATTAAATAAGGGTTCTTCCCACCGTATCATGGTTACAGTTCATTGAGACTGAGGTAAATGAATTATTTTCTGATTTTATTTACTTAGGCTTTAGATAGTAGTTAGGAAACAAGGAAGAATCATTAAAGGCTTTGAAATTGAAACTTTGAAATTGTGACCCAAACGGTTACGGGGGGTCTAGTGCAGGGTGTCCCAGAAGTAACTAACCCTTGCATTGATGAGTAAATAGGATACCAAATTGAAGGCGTCCTATTGAAATGTGGTATCGAAATTAAAAGGGTCAGTTACTTCTGCGCCTAACAATTTGGTATCCTATTTACTCATCTACGCAAGGTTCAGTTACTTCTGGGACACCTTGTATAATGTGGGCACGGCTGCGCTAATGGCTGAAGGCGATTCCCGCGAGGTGTATCTCCATCAGCCGATTCATTTCAGCAAAAATAGTTAACAAAACGGCGTTACAATCTTGTTTTGTTTGAATGGCTCATTGCTGTCGTCGGTAAACCTTGTATAATGTAGTGTGTTCGTGTAGAAAAACTAAAATGCAAGTTCTATCATTTCCAATCATTACGCGGTCATTAGCAGTTTGTACATGCCATCGTAGACAATAAACGCTTGGATAGAATAAAAACTTTTCATATGAGAATCGATCTTCTTGACCTTTATCTATATAGCACTAGTATGTACGCCCGTTCAAAATAACGGGTTTTAATGAACAGATTACTTGAAATAATTAATTTTGATGAACACGTATTGCAAGTTATAAAATGACATGATTTAAATAATTGTTGATTAGG
>VOMN01031208.1:0-17097 GCA_014899125.1 Orchestia grillus
CTCCATTTTAATTCCACGAAGCTAACGTAAGCCATGAGCAGAAAGTAATTATTCTTGGACAGACTTACGCCGCTCCCTGTCTCGCTGGTGACTTGCGAACTCTTTACTTCTAGTATTCTTCAAAGTCCGGTATTTAATGAGCGACTATGCAAAGACTCGGATACGCCTTTTCCCATCGAGGAATATCATCGGAGATAGAAAGAGATAGAAGGCAAGCGTTGCTCAGGCAAGTGCTCCGAGGCAGGCCACTCCTCCAGCCTGATGGTTAACGCTTGTCTCACACTCTTCTCCAGGTTCTGTTATAAAACCTCCAGAAGCCAAGGAGATTAGGAATTCCCTTCAAAATCTTGAGCACCATAGTAAGAAATAATTCCCTAATAAGTTAAGTTAGTTTGTGACCAGCACCCTAACAGCAGAATAACTCAAGATCTCATAGCTAAAACTGCAAAAAACCAAAGCCTGACTGATTAAATAAAATTCAAACAGCTTAAGTATTTCTGATATACGAGGAAAACCGACTTCGCCAATCGTCTGCCAGAAAAACGCTTACACTTCTCTTAAGAGTTCTAACTTCGCACAATTATCGCATGAAAATTACTGCACTTGCACCAATAACTTCGTACAGTTGGCAAAGTACACCAGGTGAGAGAGAACCGACTCATCTGCCCTCTAAAAGTTGACCAATTACATATCTACGCCAAGCCCAGCGTGTCAGAAACATATAGACATTGACTGAACTCATCAGACATTATCATGAGTGAGTGACTTCCAACTAAAGAATAATTAGTGAAATAACACTCGTGAAAAATGGCGTACTGGTTTTGGTATGGGACTTACAAAATACGCCTTATGTCCTCCATACATAGTGAGTAATTTGCCGGCCAAGTACCGTATGCACCACACTGTATACAGAACATGACCACGCCGTGCACGATGCGTGGTTCAGAAACACAACAGTGTTTTTGAACCACGACAGCGCCAACAACGACAGTGTTGGCTAGCATCTAGGGTGCGATATGGTGCATCTAGGAAACCGCTTGGGGCCATAGCGATGTGCCTAGTAGATAGAAAAGAGTTACCGAATTTGACACTTCGGGTGGAATCTCATGGTGGAATTACTGAAGAATGTGATGAATATCATGAATAATCAAAATGACACAATGATGGGCGGGAAGACGCATAGTTTCTTCCCAAATCCTGATCGAATGGGGATACTGAAAAAATATCTTAAGATTTTTAAACAGAAGTACACATCCGCATTGGAGATGTTCTATCTTAAAAATTAAACCCATGGAGTCCTAGTTTTTTTGTACAAATGCTAGTAGTCTTTCTTTTTTGAAAATTTTCCTCCTAAACAATTATTTGAGTTTTTATATTTTATCATTAGGAATATAAGCATCAATAATAACCTGTGAAAAAACAGCGATATAACGCACGATGCACTTATGAAGTTATTTCAAACACAGTCTTCGATACCCATTCAGCTTGCACATCCAACACAGAAGGTTCGGATTCTGTCCAGTCGTTACTTGCATTGGTTTTTGGAAATTGTATATTCCCTGAACACTCGCTTCTACTCACCATGTTTGCCGCAAAGTTTCAAAATATCTCTAATGCGTCGGATAGGGATTCCAGGATGCCTGGGTTATCATTTCTTTGACACATTTCCAGCGAAAGATTGTAGGTACACATATGAAACAAACGCAGTCATATAAAGAGCACCCTAAAAGGAAAAAATATTCTTTAATTTCTCACGCAATAATTCTCAAAAGATTTCCAGTATTATTGTAAAATATGTACTCAAAAAAGTGGGGTATCAACTCTCATTTAAATGAGAATGCGTTAAGGTCTCTTATCATTACAGCATCATTTCAGCTTTCTTGTGCGACTCGTAGAAGTCGCCATAATTAATTAATTCAAGATAAATGATTACAAGCGTGTTTCATTCCCACCTCGGAGTATCGTTAGATTTCTCCGCGACCTGACCAATAATAAAAACGGAAACCGACTTGAGCACGAAGCTGAGTACAAATGAAGTGAGTAGAAAGAAGCTCATTTATTACTCACGGCACCTTATAATATACACAGGTGTATCTAGAGGCAGGTGCACCTAGAGGCAGGTACACGTAGAGGCAGGTGCACCTAGAAACAGGTACATCTAGAGGCAGGTGCCTCTAGAGACAGGTACACCTAAAGGCAGATGTATTTATCGAAAGATAGCAGCAGCAGTCATCCTGCAGGCCTCAGCCAATGGTCTATCGCAGCACCACGACCGGGTGGAGGTGTGCGTGAAGGCATCTGCCTGAGCCATTAACATCAATATAGAATGTGATTTCAAGATTCAAAATTTGACAAAAATGTGTATTCAAATTCACGAATAATTTTTAAAAATCTTAAGGAGAAGACTGGGTTTCTATTCTTCTCATACGCTTGTCCCAAACTTGACACACAAATGAGCTTCATGAATGCAAAACCGAATATATTTAGAATAGAATAAAACAGAATCGGCAATAAGACTGTGTCAAGTGGAACATTCTTGGGTTCCCACCCCAGTCTTGGACCGTCAGCCACAATAACGCACAGGCACAGGAGTAGACATGAAATACAGTAGGAGGGGCGGGGCAATTCAGAGAACAGGTACTTGTACATACAACCACCTGTACCCAGTGACCACACGCACTACAACGACTACTACCCACAGCAACTAAGAAGAAGAGAAAGCTCGAGAGAAATTAAACAGTCTCACTTGACAGTCACACACGTTTTTCATACACGGGTATCAGAAAATTCAATATAGCAATTCTGTCTTTTCAAACGGTAGAATCCTTGGAATGACCTCCCATTTCACTATATCTTGAATTATGTTTATAGCACTAGCATATAATGAGTTATTTAAGAGGTCAAAGGATTTCTTGCTCAGTTTTTTTGTTTAAATGATTTTCAAACGTGTTCACTGGGCCAGCCTAGACTATGTGACTATGTTTTTTTAGTACTGTGACAACAGTAGACCACAAATGAGAGTATCAACCATGAAACACCTAACTTAAGTCTACGGTATTCCAGCCAAGTGTTTAACTTACTCTGACTATGCATTAATTTACTGGTTGATTCAAAATGGCAAATAATTATAATTATGTGAGTGTAACGACTGCAGAATAAAAACCTTAAGCATTAGGAACTATGCAAACAAATATATATTTTTCAAGCATCAGAGCCACATTCATCAGTATATTTACAGTTCATATGAAAGTTGTTGAAGACCTACCAGTGTAACTTGAATAAATAACACTCAGGAAATATAGGGATCGAAATACGTATGGATTATACAATATGACTTCCAGATTAGACCTAAGCTGTGAATGCAATCCTTCAGAGTCTCATAAAATCGATTGATGTTACTGACCGCTCTTCACCAGATTTTCAGCTTCATTGAAACAAAATTTGATAACTCTTCTCTATCTACTGGGGCACATCGCTTTGGCCCAAACCGGTCTAATAAACGCACCATACCGCACCCTGGATTTTAGACAACTTTGTCGTGTACGGCACCTTGCGTCTCTCACTGAACCACGCATCGTGCACGGCGTGGTCATGTTCTGTATATAATGTGGTGCACTCGGTACTTGGCCAGCGAATTACTCACCATGTATGGAGGACACAAGACGTATTTTGTAAGTCCCATACCAGGACTAGTACGTCATGTTTCACGAGTGATATTTCAGTGGTTATCATTCAAATAAAAGTCTCCCAGTCGTACTGATGTCAGATGAGTTCAGTCAACGTCTATATATCTCCGACTCGCTGGGCTTGGCATAGATAATTGGTCAACTTTTAGAGGGAAGATGAGTCGGTTCTCTATCACCTGGTGTACCTTGCCAACTGTACGAAGTTATTGCTGCAAGTGCAGTAATTTCCCTGCGATAAATGTGCGAAGTTAGAACTCTTAAGAGAAGTGTAAGCGTTTTTCAGGCAGACGTTTGGCGACGTTGGTTTTCCACGTATTTCAGAAATACTTAAACTGTCTGCATTTGATTTAATCAGCCAGGCTTTGGTTTTTTGCAGCTTTAGCTTCGGGATCTTGAGTTATTCTGCTGTTAGGGTGCTGGTTATAAACTAACTGTTTACTGTGGAATTAATGTTTACTCTGGTGCTCAAGATTTCAAAGGGAATTCCTAACCTCCTTGGCTTCTGGTGGTTTTATTACCAAATCTGGAGAAGAGTGTGAGACAAGCGTTAACCATCAGGCTGGAGGAGTGCGCTGCCTCGGAGCATTTGCCTGAGTAGCGCTTGGCTTCTATCTCTTTCTTTCTCTGATAATATTCCTCGAAAGGAAAGGGGCGCATCCGAGTCGTTGCATAGTCGCTCATTAAATACCGGACTTTGAGGAATGCTAGATGTAATCAATTCACAAGTCACCAGCGAGTCAGGAAGCGGCGTAAGTCTGTGCCAAAAATTATCACTTTCTGCTCATGGCTTACGTTAGCTTCGTGGAATTAAAATGGAGTTACTTTAAAGAGAGGCTCCGGCTGATGATAGGAATGAGGTGTGGTAACTGGAGTGTAGGAAGGTAAATAATCTATGGGTGTGAACCATAGTATGTATGTGACCTGCATACGCACATGTGAGTTAGTAATGTGGGCTTAGCGGTAAATTATCAGTTTTGTAAAAAATTATACGTTGAATGACTGTGTGTTGCGCATGAGGTGAGTACTCGTATCATTATCGTAATTTTCTGCGTTCTTCAATTTATCTCGTTTCATACAGATTATGTTAATTCTTCTTAATGATTTTCTTAAAAAAATGCTAATATTCCTAATTATTCCCATCTTAAAACTTAATAGCAATTTTTTCAATAACGTTTCTGGTGTTAATACTATTGTTTTTCTGAGAACTGGAAGAAACTTTCTCCTTCCTGCGGAATCTAGGTCCAGTCCAAATATGCTGTTCACATCCACGCTCGTTGTCCGACAAAATACCAATGTTACGACGGCATCGACCAACGTCCTCACCTCGGCGTGCTGGGGCCTGGCAAAATGACTTCTTCCGAATTCGGGAGGGGGGAGGGATGAAATAAACCATTTCTTCAAATTTTCGGGCACCATTTAATAGATGTGAAAAAATCCTTACTTAATTTACCTAGGAACGCGTTCCAGAGAAGCGAGGGTACATTCGAGAAGCTGCCGTGGATGTCACAGACAGAGCCCAGAAATCTGCTATGGAAAGTGTCTTTCTCAGACATTTGTAAAATTTTAACGGTAATTTTGATCGAAAAAATCAGAGGAGGACAAATGACAATTGTTCTACGGCACCGGTCAAACTATATAAGCTGATGGGCGTCTCAAGTGACTACATGAATACAAGAGCTGCACGCGAAACATCTTACTTTTCATGAGACAATTGTCGCGATTCCGGGTAAAACGAAAGCTAATGATGACCCTAGACGCTGGAATGTTGGCTCGAGGGGCTGGAATATTAGCTCTAGGGCTGGAATACTGGGCCTAGGGGCTTGAATATTGGCTACAGGGGCTGGAACATTGGCTTTAGGGGCTGGAATATTGACTACAGGGGCTGGAACATTAGCTTAAGGGGCGGGAATATTGCTTCTAGTGGCTGGAATATTTGCTATATATGTTGGAATCATGGTTCAAAGCGCCGTTCCGTTGGTTTCATGGGCTGGAATTGTGCTAGTGCTCTGAAATAGAAGAACACAGACACTGGAGTAGAAGCAGCACCTAAATCCAGTAGTTACTCTAGTCAAGAGTACTAACAAGAAACAGCATCGAGAGGAGTAGTATTTAAAAGCAGTAGCACTTAGAAGTCACTCCACCTAGAGGCAGAGGCACCGAGAGGATGCAGCACCTGAAGGGAAGAGAGCCCAAAGGCAAGAGCACCTACAGGCAATATAGTCAAGAGGCAACAATACATAAAGCCAAAAGCACCTAGAAGCAATGGTATTTAAAGGTTTCAGTATCTAGAGGTGGCAGAAGCAAGAGGCAATACTATTTAGAGGCATCAGTACCTACAGGCAACAGCACGTAAAGGCAAAAGCACCTAAGGGCAGCACCATCTAAAGGCAGTAGCACCTAGAGGCCGTAGCACCTTGAGGCAGAAGCACCTGGAGGCAACAGCACCTAGAGACAGTAGCATCTATAGGCCGCAGCACCTTGAAGCAGAAGCACTTAAAGGCAGCAGCACATGGGGGTAACAGCACCTAGAGGCAACAGCACATAGAGGCAGCAGCATTTAGAGGCAGCGCTCTTGGAAATAGTATCATCTAGAGGCATCAGCACATAGAGACAGCGGCACCTACAGGCCGCAGCACCTTTAAGCAGAAGCACTTAGAAGCAGCAGCACCTGGGGGCAACAGCACCTAGAGGCAGCAGCACTTAAAGACATCAGCACCTAAAGATAGCAGCACCTTGAAGCAGAAACACTTAGAAGCAGCAGCCCCTGGGGGCAACAGCACCTAGAGGCAGCAGCACTTAGAGACATTAGCACATAGAGACAGCATCACCTAAAGGCAGCAGCGCCTAGAGGCTGTAGCACCTTGAGGTAGAGCCACCTGGAGCCAACAGAACCAGAAAGCAGCAACACCTAGAGGTAGGAGCATCTTGAGGTAGTAGTACTTAAATCAAGCAGCATCTAGAGACAGCAGCACCTAGAGGCAGCAGTAGCAGCCATCCTGGGGCCCCACAGCGAAGTGTCTGTTGGTGATGCAGGAAGACCGGATGGAGCCGTACTTCTTGCAACTGCCCTGCAGAAGTTGAATGAAAATCGAAAGTTGGTCCAAGAATCTTAACGCAACAGAAATTTTTGGCCAGATATAAGAAAATGGATAATAAGTATATCTTATAAGCAATATCAACACGATCGTGTAAACAACCTAAACATGTTTTCATAAAGAACAAGACAAAACAACATTTTTATGTCTCGTAAATCCCACATTAAAATTTTTCCTGACGAACAGCAGAGTAATTATTAAACAATACTAGGCGCTCGCAAAGCTTAATTTACATTCTATAAAACGTGATTTCAAAATTGCATGCCCAACACACTGCGTACTGCACACTGTGTACTGCTCAGAACACTGTGTACTGCTCAGCACACTGCGTACCGCTCAGCACACTGTGTACTGCTCAGAACACTGTGTACTGCTCAGAACACTGTGTACTGCTCAGCATACTGCGTACCGCTCAGCACACTGTACTCTTTGCCTGCAGCCCACACCACACTCACTGTGCAGCCTGCTCATCAATACAGAATGTACGAAATGTTCAGCAAATGCAGTTCAATGAACAGCAAATTCAGCGCACAGTTAACACAATACACAGCACACTCAGCACTCTGTACACAAGAAGTCCAAAACAGTTGTCCACCGTCTCACCTCAGGGAAGGGAATGGTAACACCGCATCTTCCAGAGCAAGAAGCCTGCCTCTTTACTGTTGAAATATATTAAATAATATTAAGAAAACACTTTCAGTTAAATCAATACCCTACTTTGATTTCGGACAAAATCTGAGCACAGCACGAACAGAGTCGTTGCCCGCTAGTTCACACTGGGGTTGGTGTAACTGAGGTAATTGGGGTCTGTGAATTCGATCGTTTTCATGAAAAAAAGAACCAATGCAATGAAGGATTGAACTGTGCTATGATCAACGTAATGAACTAGCTCCTCGTTCGAGGGCTAGCTAAGGCTTTTAGAGTTCATTTATTGACATTTTATCAAGTAATAGAGAGGTTTCAGAGAGATTTATGAACTAGGGTTCTTTAATTCAAGGAAATTTTATAGAGGGTTAAATGAATATAGTTCTGCATTTCGATGAAAAAATAAAGAGGTCTGTAGTAATCCCTACTTCTGAATTTCAAAGAAGGTTTGAGAGACGTTTATAAGATGTAGTCTTGAATTCCAAGGAAGGTTTGAGAGACGTTTATGAGATGCAGTTTTGAATTCCAAGGAAGGTTTGAGAGACCTTTATGAGATATAGTTTTGAATTCAAAGGAAAGTTAAGAGAGGGCTGTAGAAAACTTCACTTCTTAATTCGAAGGAAAGTTAGAGAGACTTGGTGAATTTGTAGTTTTAAATGGAAACAACAGGTCGCACGGAGTTCAATGAATGTCTTTTGGTTGCAGAGGACAAGGTTCAAGTGCCTATAAACTTGCATCTATGTGTGAAGCCACCGATTGTGATACCCCTGGTAAAAAACCAACACACAAAAGAGCGTTTTAAATATATCATAACAATTTTAACTGAAACAAGTAACTAAGTGTACATTGATGAGAAAACCTGAATTAGTCTACGGTAATCCATTCGAATATTTAACGTACTATAACAATGCATTAATTCGCCTGAGAAAAAGGAAAAACAGGATATATGAAGATAACTCGTTTTTTTTAGCTTCAGTGCTGAGTGCTATCGAATTAAACATTCCCAGATATTTCAGGCTTCATGTACAGGTCGACTTACATAGTTTCGGTTAAATATATGTGAAACATATTAATGTCCTTCTGAATGAATTCATTAATCCCTTAAGCTGAAGCCACACTACATCACAAAGAGCGCACTCGCATCACTCGTGCGCCTGGGGTCGGGTACACGCTCACCGGCACGGCGGCGTCGGGGCATTTTGGCGTGCGGATGTGGAACTGATGCCTAGTGAATGATGTTCAAGAATTTATTTCACTGAGCTGCGTCCGGTCTCCGCAACCTCATCTACTGCAACTACATCGCATGTGCTACTAATACTGTTTAGCGAGACTAACTGCAAGTTTAGTGCGTCTTAAATCAAATTTTCAGCTACAAAATGATTAATAAATCTGATGAACTACGAGCCTCAGAGGCAACAATTTTCTCCGAAAGAACGGCAACAATTTTCATTTTAATATTTTCTCCTACCCATATTTTTTCGACAACTTTTCCTGATACACGACACATACGTAACACTTGGAAGATCTTTCAGAGCTAATGTATTCTCTTTGCTGCAATGTTTCAAAAATATGCCTTATTTATTACGAAAGAGCAATATTTACTTAAGATTCTACCGACGGAAGGACTGGACCCATCAGAACTTTGTATCATTTTCTACACACTGTACATGGAAAATATCAACTAAACTCGTGCCGCCACTCACCGGCAAATCCAAAGTCTATCACATCGAAGGATGTCAAAGAAGCTCGGGCAGTGTCCTGCAAAGGAAATAATTCCATTTCATATTCCTAAACTCTAGTACAAGCCCTTTATCATTTAGGATCAAAGTCAAACGGTAAGTAATTGTTTATGAGTATATATATATATATATATATATATATATTACTGATCAGGAAAATGATTATTATAAACTTTATCAGCGAATGTTATTTTGTCATTGAATTATTTTAATGAAGGTAGCTTATGTTCTTTATCAAATGTTTATGAAATGTTTTTGATTCACGCGAATACTTGGAAACTTAAACTTTACAAGTCCTCTAACCCCACGCAGGGGCGGGGAGGAGGGGGAGGTCGTAAAGTTGACTCTGTTTTGCCTCACACGTTTCGTACGAGCCACACCTCACGCTACGTGTGTGTGTGTGAGGAGGCGTACGTTGTGATGAATGAAGGCGCGGTAGATGATAGCTCATTCAGGCGATGTTTTCTTGCATGAAATACGGTGAGGAAACAAGTGGCCCTTTTTTAATATCTTTTAGAAGGAAAATAAAATGAAAATTTCGGCAACCGAGCAATGCAAAGCCACTGGCCGACAGGGCAACCTTCTATCTGTTAGAGATGACTGTTGCTAGTTAATGGTCATTTTACCAACGAAACTAAACTAACTTTCGATGCCATTCAAGTGCCCTAAGGTTCTTCAATCGTAAAAAATGCTCTGCACAGTGCAATAATATTGTCATCAAATTGGAAGCTGTTTTTATCTGTAAGTGAATTAAGAGTCCTTGCGATGTTTACAGTGATTGTTGTTTGCACGAAATGCTCTTAGGCGTCTAGAATGTGCAATGAAAACTTGAATGTTTTGCGAATGTTGCTGCTGATGTAATTACAAATGTTAACCCACAGTCCGACTCGTCGTTTGTAATTATTGAGACTTCGCTACAATGCCATTAGGAGTACTAGTATATCACTGGTTAGCACCTCTGGCTGCAAGTAAAAATCGTTGACAAACCCAGAATTAAAATGTACATATGAATTTAAATGAACTTTTGTATTGAACAAAGAATATAAAAATATATCTAATTTTAAACGGAAAGAAATTACTTCATCAATTTGAATAAAAAATACAGCTACCTTGTCATTGAGTGTAACTGTATTCCCAAGGAGCTCTAATTCTCGTTTTAGGCTGGCAAAACCGAGTCGTTAGATGCTTGCAAGGTAAATTTCCGCTAAATATAGCTTCTTCTCGAGAATCATCAAAAGCACCTAAAGAGCGATGAAGCTGGAATTCCTCCATTTGAATAAATATACACTTATCTTAACCAACTTCTATCCTCATGATTGGAAACACTTGCAGTATTAGTTAAAAAAACGAACCTCAGAAGCCTTGAACGCCTCGAAGGTGTCTTCGGCGAAGGCCACGGCGGCCAGCAGCAGCAGGCAGACCAGCGATGTCTTCATGGTTGTTGGTGGAGGTTTTGGGTAACTGAAAAATATTCGTAGAAATTTTTGCGTTGTTTTCAAGTGTCAGTACAAGTGGGCTGAGCTCAAAAAATACAATTATTCATTAGAATAAGGTGATGCAAATGAGTACCCAGATTGTCTGTTGAAAGATGTACCATTAATGAAGAGCTAGAATAAGTTTGTATTTAGTTAGGGTTCATCATAATAGGTTGTTCGAAAACATCAGGTTCGGATCGGTAATGCTTTTAGAAGCGTGAATGAGACATGAAAAATTGTAAGTAGTAAAAACTACGATGCTTCATCGAAACATCTTTTACTCGTCAAACTCGGGTATGAAATTTAGGCTGTAAGCTGTAAAAGCAGATTTTCTCTCATCATTATCCTGTTTTTTGATGGCGTGAAAAACTCGTGTTTGAGACTCGAATGCTGGACACCACGAGAACATTTTCAAACAACATCATGGTATACAAAACATGTGCTACAATTACTGACACATTGCTGTATCCCTAAAATACAACGTAGGTTTTATGCAACTTGACACACATGTGTACCACAAATTCTGCAAATAGGAAGCCCACCTGAAGGGAAGCTGAAGTGCGTTGAGTGCTGAAGTCGCAACTGTTGTGCTTCATGTGGATTTCAGATGCGCCTTTTATGCCGGCTGAAATTATCGTGTGGGACGGACCGCGCAGCTGTAGCCTTCAGGTCGAGTACAGCTGCGTGCGGCAGATGAACTTCAAAATACGACTCAGCTCGCTGACGTACGGGATACCAGAGAGATACGAACTGAAGACAGTGCTGATTATAAAATTGATTATTCGCTTTTTGCAGTGAAGCATGGCCATGATAGCTTTTGTGAAGCCTGCAGACAGATTTTGTGACGCATTGAATTCGAACAGAAAATCCGATATCACTGAGTCCTCACCGATGTTGCGGGCAATAAATTACATGGAGTCATGGTAATAAAGTAGATAGTGGCATACCGCGCGCGTGATTTAAGGGCCAGCACTGAAGTTGAGACCAAAATTTTCCTTGATAATTTTTATCTTGGCGGCGGCATTCGGACCCAGCAGCTTTTTTATCTTTCTCTCAACCACACGGAAAAAGCGGACTTATTCCAATAACATGTATTAACCAATAACATGGAGTGACATCAATCACACTGCTGGCGCGTTACCAAGGACTCTAACAGAGCTGCGTTGTCCCCTGTACAGAATTCCTTACTCTTTTCCTGCTGGGGGCTTTCGCTCGAGGGGCTGGAGACTTTTGAACGGGTGATATTGTGCTTATATTATTAATGTACACGGTTAGGTTAGGTTAGGTTAGGTTAGGTTAGGCTAGGTTAGGTTAGGCTAGGTTAGGTTAGGCTATGTTAGGTTAGGCTAGGGTAGGTTAGGTTAGGTTAGGATTGGTAGGTTAGGCTAGGTTAGGTTAGGTTAGGTTTGGTTAGGTTAGGCTAGGTTAGGTTTGGTTAGGATAGGTTAGGTTACGTTACGTTACGTTACATTAGGTTTGGTTAGTTTAGGTTAGGTTAGGTTAGGCTAGGCTAGGTTAGGTTAGGGTAGGCTAGGATAAGTTAGGTTTGGTTAGGTTAGGTTAGGTTAGGTTTGGTTAGGTTAGGTCAGTTTAGGTTAGGTTAGATTAGGTTGGGTTAGGGTAGGTTTGGTTAGGTTAGGTAGTTTAGGGTAGGTTAGGTTAGGTTAGATTAGGTTAGGTTAGGCTAGGTTAGGTTAGGTTAGCTTAGCTTAGGTTAGGTTAGGTTAGCTTAGCTTAGGTTAGGTTAGGTTAGGTGAGGTTATGTTAGGTTAGGCTAAGTTAGGCTCTTTCATGCACAATCCCTCTGTCTCCTGCAACCCAGCTGTTGCCCGAAATTACGCTTTGAGTTAATATTTGATGCCGACAACTCCGAATAGAAAATTGAATATATAATTTCATTTTTTTTTATTTTGTTTGATTCCGCTTTCAAATATAATCAATAACTTAAAAAAATCTAGTTAAATATTGAATATTGAATGTTTTATGATTATTATAAATGTGATTATTACTATTGTTACTCTGATTCCTGATCCAAACTCGAGGAGATGAGAAAGAATAGTTGCGCGCTTCTTATGAAGCAAATAGGAAATGCACGACAGGAAAAGAGGTGGCAAAATGAACAAAAACAAGGGACATCATCCCCTGACTGTTTATTGAAGACAAAGACTTTGCATCTCAATTTGAGGAGGCGTCAACGCTTGAATTTCTGCGATGAACACGCTAACAAAAGATAATAGTTACTCTAAATTATTAATTCCGTGCAAATTTACGCTCATTAAGAATGGGGGAAAACGTAATAGGCAGTGTGTCCTCAAAAATGAACTCAGTGTTAAATTGTGAATTACTAAATTATTTTGCGTATGATTTAGATGCGTATTATTGACAGAGACGCAAATTCCATCAATCACCTGAAAAAATACCATTTCCAAAAGTAACAACGTAATAATATATAAAAATCATGAGCTCGTTGCACCTGAAGCAAAAACAAAGTTATATGAAAAACGCGCAGTCAAAGGAGGGAGTGGACGTTTTGGGACGCACTGCATTTACGGGAGCAGCAGCGCTGCTCTGGGATTTTGCAGGCAGAATGAGTCTTCCCGATGACCTGAGTTGCCCACTCGTCTATGTGTTATGTAAGTTTAGTGAAGATGAAACTGTACCGAGACAGGGGGATATTTCTTGGCAGAGTAAAAATGTAATCTGATATGATGCTTCTTGAAAGACGAGTACCAGCACCAGCTTAGATAGGCTTCGCTAATGCTGAGATTGTTGGCATTGTAAAGTTATTTACTTGGAAATCGCATCGAACACCTGCAAAACGGTGCTTAACTTTTGAAAACTCAAACAAATATTTATTCTAACAGGAAGCTGCCAATGCCAAACCACTGTCTAGTTAACTTCATACGGAGTAACAGAATTGACATAGACGGTGGATCAGTAAATGCTGCTCGAGAACCCACCAGGTAAGAAAAAAAGGAAAAACAAAAAGCAACGGAAAGAATAAACTCCAGGTTCAGGAAGGAGTTTGGCGATTTTCTTTGCATCAAATTAAGAGTTGTGTACATTGTGCATCCCAGTATATACATAAGTGCGCTAACCTTAATACGCTATGTACTATTCTAATCCGCGTCATTTTCTCTTTTTATTGCCATATTGATGTATGACTGATAAATGGAATTGTGCTGGTGTTCTCGTTTATTTTTCTGTGAAGAAAAAATAAGGAAGGCCAAAATACACTAAGCATATGTAAAATATGTAATGTTAATGAAATTTTGCCTCAAATTGTGTTCAGACAAGAAAACTTATGAATATTTAGCAGCATAACCTTACTCAAATTTTACAACTCGCAACCTTTTCGGCATTGCCTCGATTAATTTCCGACAAAAGTCGAGAGAAGGCATTTTACTTCCTTTTTATTCATCTGACAAATTTCTTAAGACACTTTCTGTTCTTTACCGACATCATTAGTGCTTCAACCTCCCGTGCAATGCAGTCTCTCAACTTAAAGTGATTCAATCTATTCTTAATTGTTGAAGCAGAACACTTTGATGCCAAGTCACGCTCTTTTCCAGCCTGAGAAGTAGTTTTAAATCTGTTTCTGAGGCTGGGGAGTTTTATGGCGCGATCTTCTCTCCAAGAAGTAACGTTCGAACACTGCCGTTCTGTGACGCCTTACCACAGTCATTCACACAAATAATTCATCACATTTGAGTCTTGTGCCAATTTCTCTGTTGAACAATCCAGCATTACGGAGTTTCATAAGGGTCCTCACGGTCACTAAAAGAAAAACTAGGCTCTCTGTCTAAATATTACTTTATTACAACGTTAAACACATTGGGGTAAATTCTGGCAGGATTCAAGATGCCATATGGGCGGAAATACGGATAGATTTCCAGGATTAACATGTAATTGTAGAGGGTGGAATTTCTTTCTGACCTGCAAATCTTCGTTGTGTCCTGTTTATAGTAGAATATGTATCGAAATAAAAAATAATTGAGAAAATACATGTGATATTTCAAAGAGGAAACAACGCTGAATCGAATGAATGATGTATAGCTTATTACAGTTATTTACTTTAATTTTATTCTAATTTATAATTTTATAAAAAATATTACCTATGACAATTTCCCTTTGGTGCACTGTATATCTGATATACCTTCTCAATACATGAAGTATACCTGAGATTTGAACTGCGAGTATTTCTTGTTATTTCTATACCTACAAATTTTTGTGATCTCGTTAAAATATTCTACAGCACGCTGGTTACGGCATCGCTTTAATCATGCTTTTCCGAAAACGCCGTAGCTGCGAACGAACGTAAACTTTAAAATCGTCAAATTGGAACATTGGAGTTACATCTCCTCTGTCAATATGAGCACTAATTTGTTCATTAAGAAATTTTTAATTCGAATGCCAAACTAGGTGCGCATGTTTTGTGAATCACGTTAATCCTTCGATACGACAACAGTTAGAACTTTCGATTCCTCTTAATTAGATAAAAGTCCTCACATACCTATGAGGTTTGTGAGGTTTTGCGGACGACTCTTAATAATTTTGAATAAATGTACAATACATCATCCAACTAACGCGAATGGAATCTATTTATGTCCCAGGGGGAGCTTTAGCATTCGAATTTCCATGTTTCTTGTTCCCGATTAAATTTCTTGGATCTTCAATACGCATTACTGACAACCAAGCCAGTTAACAAAAAATGTACACACATTTCACTGTTATTGTACAATTCTCAAGAAAAAGTAAAACTGCGGCAAAAAAAAACATGCAACGACACTTGCAGAGGAGTTAAGTGATGATGTTGTGGCCGAATGAACTTTGAAAGGTGTTCTCAAAAATCGAAATTCAAATTTTATTTTTGGCAATAGTCTTCACTGTTGGAGGCCTTCAAAATTGGAGACCTGCGTTTGGAAGAAAAATTTAAAGAATTACAAAAAGAGAAACAAGGCGTAAATATCAGAAACTATCATTTGGTTTACTTGCACTCTTTGTGTGTTAATACGTTTGTTCCTTCGTTTCTTCTTTCTTTCATGTGCCATGGTTATCAATAATCAGGTAAGAAAAAATTTCTGCTGAAATAATCACAAATAAATTTGAGTTCACGTCTACATCAAGGCTACGTCTGTACAGGGTGTGTACAAAATAGTATCGAATCTTTTAAATTCTTATTACTCAGCTAGGATTTTACGTAGAAACCTCGGGGGGGTTTGGTTTTAAACATCGTTTTGAGTGCTTATCCCAGTTAAAAAAATTTGTTTCATAGTTATAGTTTAAGGACAGTTACACAAAAATAAGTTATTTTTTGCCCAATGAGTGAATAGACCGTTAAAAGTGCCAACACCAAGTTTATTCGCTAACATTACACTGCATACTAAAATAACAAGAAAAACAGATGCTAGGAATTTGTACAAGAATAAATTTACTATCATTGTCGAAATATGTTCGCATTGCAGCCCATACTCATGTTTCAATTCCAACAAATAGCCACCATTCCTTTCAGAACATTTTGGATATTGGGATATCATTTCTCACGCTGATTTTCTAATATTTCCTAGGTTGTTACACCGTATGTTTACATTAGGGGTGATACAGCCTCGCGAATCTTGCATGTCTGTTGGAAGTTTTTCGTGAGACTTATTTTTCAATTTACCCCATGAAAAAGTCGAATGAAGCAAATGAGATCAGGACTGCGCTGGGACCATTTCACGGTGTGCCCAACTCCAATGACACGTTGTCCCAATATTTCATTTAAAAGGTTCAGTACGTCAAAAGTTCTGTGACATGGAGCTCTGTCTTGCCTCCACGTACTCTCCAGAACCAGATATTAAACAGCGATACGAATTGAGACTAAAATTGTTTATAATTTAAATTAAACTATAAAAGCTTTATCGCACAATGGACAAAAATCACAATTACTTTTTGTAGAACTCTGCATAAATTATTTCCGTGAAAAAATAATTGTTTACTCGTACAAGAACGACAATTAACGTTTAAAGTGTGACCAATCCGATGTCTTGGCGATCGATATTTAATGAGTAATATGCACTTGAAGGTCTCGACCCTTTATCGTGGCCCATCTTGTATTGTACAGCTGAGACAATTATATACGGAATAAAGTCTTTCGAAATACAAGCTGCGGAGCTGATTCGAATCCAAGATCCGACACATTGGAATCGGCTGAAGTGATGCAAAATGTGAAGAAGATACGTAACAAAAGCAGGAAATCCAGAAAGACATAGAAACAGACGGAAGCGCTTCAGAACGAAGAAAGGCTATACGTTCTAAGCCGAAACTGAAATGGAATGCAGCAGAGAATGAGAAGTATGACAGCACAAGAGAAAGAGCAAGAAAATTTCCTCGTCGAAGGCAGAGCCATAGACAGAGATAGAAAAGTAACACACGGTGGTGCAAAAGTCATTCCACCATTTTGAGCATTTATTACACG
>VOMN01031211.1:0-12577 GCA_014899125.1 Orchestia grillus
ATGTCATTCTTTATCGTTGTTGGTTGATAAATAGATAGCCGAAAGCACTAGTTTTCCGTGCTACTTGCACGATGTCAAAATGTTTCACATGTGGTGTTTAGGAGTTATATGTATGTGTATGTACTTGTTGAGGGAACGGTAAAATTATCTAACGAATGCTTCAGTAATATTTATCACTGGTAATTGTTTTGTCAATACAAAAATGCGTGAATTCAACAATTCGGTAAAGTTAAACAAGACTTGAGCTATGATATAAAAATTCCACCTAACTAAAGTAGAACACGGACATAGAAAAATAAATAATACCGCATATACACCGTCATTAATATGTATGAAAATGTTACTTTCACCAAAGCGACCAGTTAAAAAGACTTCTGTTTTTCTAAATATAAAACGGAAGATTATACAGAAGTAACTACGGCCGGAAAATGAATATCGCTATAAAAAAAACAATAATAACTGAGGTGTTACACCAGTTCCGGCTACTCTGCCCGGCACGTGTTGCCATGCGTTATTTGAACACTGAAATTATCGTGAGGATATTAACACTGCGCTGTACACTGACACGAGAAGTGTATTGCTTTAAACAGTAATTTGTTTCACATCTACTTCTACACTGTCACGACTTTACGAACAAAGACAAAGAAACTTAAGAGTAAATTCTTACGCTGTGCCTTCCACGAGATCCTCCGCTCGAGTGCAAGATGGCGTAGGCGGCGATGGTTCCTAGCCAAAGTCTACTCCGACTTTCTTTGTGAAATAATCAAAAATAATTTTTCTAATGAAATACTTAGTACAAGTTGAAAATGATGTAGAATGCCGTCCAAAAATAACATTTGAATTTCTTGATCACTTTGATGGCGGATTGAATTGAAAACATTTTAGAGTTACGTGCATGATTTTTTATCAGTATCTTACTTCAAGATTGACTGGCTAAGAATGCCATGCTACCGCATCCTACAGGACCACCTCTCTTTATAAAGCCTCTGCCCAGATGCTAGCAGAAAGATCCTAATCAGTGCTCTACCTTCACTTCTCTGCCAACGTTTTTCCCCCAACGGCTATCTCAGACGCAAATTTGGTTCCTTTGCGATTAGAAGACCGCCTTAAACTGGCTCATGGTTCTCTAGAACCAAAACGGAAGCCCACTGAATAATGACCTAGGGTGTTAAAGAAACCGCGCACTTTCCTTCCCCGTCGTATCCAGACGCAAGCTCCGCCCTTTTTTCCCCACCAGCCGGACTTTTCCACGGCCCTGGGTTCCGCAACCATGGTCATAGCAACCCCATCACACTTAAGACCCCACTAGCTACATCCCCACAGTCTCCCAGTTCTCTTGGGCCTCCCACTGGTCCCAAACCACCTCAGCCCTCACAGTGTTATAGGGGACAAAAAGCTAAACCCCGCGGTTCCAAGAATTATAAGTTAAAAAACAAACGTTCTTCACTCGTGCGTAGGCAGACATCTAAAACACTACTCCCTTGAGTGGAACGAGGCCTCCCGGTGGACGCGCTCCACGATTTCCAGAGGTCTACTCTGGACTCCCTGATATCAGACCTCAATCAGAAAAGAACAATCTCTCTTCTACCATACAATCTCGCTAACAAAGCAGAGTTTTTGCTGTCCCGAAATCAACAGGCAGACAACGGTTAGTAATCGACTCCTTCGCTTTAAACTCGCATGTCAGCCTTCCTTCCTTTTGTCCACACAATCACTACGATCTACGATAGGTCTTACCGGCAGGCTCTTGGCTAGCATCAATCGACCTACAGGATGCGTTCCTTCACGTCCCGATACGAAAACACTTCACACGTATCTGGCCTTCGCTCACAACGTCCAGTGGCTGTGCGTGGCGGCTTTCCCTTTCAGCCTATCTATCACCCCTTGGACATCAACACACGTTCGTGCTACGCCTTCAGCCTCCTCTTGACGCAGAGCATATCAATTATAGCATACTAGATGACTGGCTCATCTGAGGACTATCACATGCTTACACTACGATGGCCTTACAGAGAAATTGCGACCTGCTACGTTCTAGGGGCATCATTGTAAATCTAGCAAAATCATCCCGAACACCTACTGAAAAATTTCCTTGGCTAGGAATAACTTGGCAATTGTCTCAAGCTTAAATGTCGCTTCCGATAGAGAAACAAGCTCTCGTAAGGGAACGTGTTTTTTTCCCTAAAACGGCTGAAAGCGACACGCACGTTGTAGGAATCTCTTTCAGGTAACCTGACCTTTGCCTCCCATATACTACCCCTGGGATACCTTTTCACGCGCCGACTCATGGCTCCACAAGAGTTCGACTCCCTGCGCGATCAACCGTGGTCGATTTCTCCTCGTTTCATCGTACACCCACCAGCCCGACTGCCAATCTCCTTTTTTCAAGGCAAGTCTCATTGGCACCATCCACCTCCACGTCTTACTAGCTTACAGATGCCTCCCTTAATGGGTGGGGCGCAGTGACTTTTTGAGGCGAAACAGCATCGGGCCTCCGGGCACCTTCTTCTTCAAAGTGATCCACAAATCTCTTCGAGCTTCAAACAGTCTCATCAGCAATCCTGGCACTCAGCGCATCGGACATGCAGGTCCACGTCCTGACAAACAGTTCTAGTCGCTGCCGTGACCCTCCGCCAGGGTTCTCAGTCACGCAACCCACAATCGGAGGCGGAAGCACGGTTCTATCTTGTCTCCCACAACAATTTATCTCTCAGCTCTACCAATATTCCGGCCTTCGAGACGAAGTAACAGACGCCCTGCTTCGACAACTTCCTCTACCATGAGACTGGTCTCTTTCACAGACCAAATTCGATCGGCTGAACCAACTTTTTGTTCCCTTCCTTGTCGACCTCTTCACGCTACGTCTAGATAAAAAGATCGACCAATTTGTTACCCGTCAATCAGACCCAAACGCCCTCAGTATTGATGCGCTATCCGTAAATTGTAACTAATGTAACCCAATATACCACTTTTCCCCGCCCCTCACCTGGGCCTAACGACCCTTAACCTATGTATTCCCATTCATGGGCTGGGCAATTTTGATTCTGTAATTCCGGCAATAATCTATTGCCTCTCGAACGGAACCACGGTCCCTCTCCTCTAAAATTTCTCCGAGGACTTCAAGAGCTCACTCCTGTTTGTCCTACGTGCTATGGATCGTCTTTCTTTCTTCAGGACAGCATACTCCTCCCGCTTTTCTCTCGAGGTAGCTGACGCTTTTACTTTCGTCTCCCGTCCCCTCGTCCAGACGGCAAGCGGAAATGGCGTGGTGAGCTCTTCAAGTTTGGCTCTGGCAGGGTTGCTCATTCTTTTCGAAAGCTTTACTACTCAAATTCTTCTACTGCTTCTTCTCTAGTACAGGTTTAAGCACCCGCACTGTTCTACCACACAGAACCTCTTTAGCTGTACACTTCCGCCTTGCCTTGAGGTAAATTTAAAATCTGAACATATTTCTCTCCTTGCAAAGGTGCACTTCTCGGTCGACCTCCGATTCAAGTAGTAGTAGTGGTGGTAGTAGTATTAGTGGTAGTATTAGTGGTAGTAGTAGTAGTGATAGCAGCGCTTCTGAAACTCAAACTATCCCGCACCGAAAGAGTATGGACCATTTAGTATAGACGAAGAACGAGGAATCTATGCACAAGGTGTGTTCCCACACAAGATCCCCTGCGCATAGAAACAGCATGTTAAGAAGGAAGAGGAAGAAAATTCAAATAAGAAATAGCGAAGAAGGAATGAAAACGGAAAGAAGCAAGTGGGCACGAAAGATAGAAGTCCCGAAGTCCTATCTAAAGCTGAGGTAGCCTAGCAGCGCTCCTCTTAAGACGCTAGTCCCCATAGCATACGATAGATAAACCCAACTAACCTAACCCTATCCTATGCTCCCTGAGGGCACCTTCAATTCAAAGACTAGCACCAACTTGGTCATTGGATAGCGCTTTCTAAGCACTGCTCAGCCTCACTTCAATGACCCGGACCCGTCTCATCTCTTCTTGGAAACTTTGTTCCTCGAGGCTCTAGCATCAGGCAACAGGGTTTCGGAGTTCGCAGCTCTTGACCGCTCATTGGTCTGAATAAACGACCTCAGGAGTACTGAACCTGTCGGTTAAAGAAGTCCTATATAAGAACCAAACCCTCCACCACTCCCAAGAGTCCTGATCAATTCCACCCTTACATTTTGACCAGTCCGCGCGTTGGAAAGATACCTCGTTTTCCATCCGCGAGTTTCAAACCGGCCTGTCTTTACCCACGCAAGCTCTCAACACTGTCAACCGTGAATACAAATAGGAACTATTTCCTTGCTCAATAGGTTATATTTCACAAAGAATTACCATCATTTTTGACGGATTGGGGACAATAGCAGATAATACCGAAAAGTTTGACTTAGTGACGACTGTTTATTGTAGATCTGCCTCTTCCTCGTGTAGCAAAAAAAGCGCGTTCAAAGTAATTCGTTATATTTTTGGCAGTCACAGCTCGATACCGCGTCGATTCAAAAAGTGAAGTACCGCAATGGTTCCCGCTGTGAAAGACTCATAATTTGACCCGTAACCGTAGATATATGTAGATGATATAGACACATGGGAACGGCGGGAAATACAAAAGTCGTGTGTCTGCTAAAACATATATTTGCGAAGCATAATATGAAATGATGATAAATTAGGTTAGTTATTGTGTATTCGTATTCTTTCTTCAAATTAACAAACTAAAATTTTTGTCACAATATAATTTGAAACCCACTTCATAGGGTCAACAAGTAGCGGGGTAATCGATGCTGTTGCCAAGGCCTCAAGAGGGGAGAGAGGCAGCAGCTGATCTGCACCCTGCAATTTCACAACACACACACAGAGTAGTTCTACATCATTGTCGTGCATCATCAAACTCAATCATTGCTACCACTCTGAAATGAACACGGCACTTATGATTTTACCACGCATTAATCGAGTGGAACTTTATACGTTGCACATGAGAATTAATTTTCCCTTACGAGAACTGCCGCCGGATAAGCTCAGCAGGTTCTCGCCCGCCTGCCCCCCCTCGAGCGCCCCGACAACACGCCGATGCTAGAGAAGTACAACTCCACATCCAAGGGCACGGTGACCAATATGATCGTCTCCTACACTATCACTTCTTAGCAATAAACTAGGTACAATCGTTCACCATGAAACCAGAATATCCTAATAATCATAATAGACAAATTCACGCTAAATATGTACAGTAAAATGTGATGCTCGTGCGCCCGTGAGGGGCATCTGGAACAAGCAATGAAGAGATAGCGTAGAGCGCGGTCACGCTAGGGGCGGCTGGCTAGGTCTTCATAAAGGCTAGTTAGAATAATACCAAGAAAAAACATCTAAACGGACCAACGCTTCACAAACCACAGAGATGCGGTTACAGGAAATGACAGGAGAGTGGAGATGTACATTCAACATATGTAAATAAACCCTTACCATCCAACCCTCGAATAGTTAGTTCACGGCTAAAATTAATCATTATAGTAACAGCTATCTGCCTCGAGAGGTCGGCGTCGTATCTAGGAACATATCCTTGTAAACAGTGTGGCTTTAACTACGTTAGCATTGCACGTAAATTCTTCTCAAGGTTCGGCGCGTCTTGAACGACATGAAAAGGCTCTCAAAGAGAGAGAGATTTCATAAACACAGGATATAGCGCACTAACGCAGCACGACGGTGCACGTATTGAGATGCTGGAAACAGTGCGGGCAACCTCACGACAAACTGTGGTGGCAGTGCCATAAAAGAGAAGCTTGGGTCACCACCAGGTGCACCACACACACGCAGGTCACGGACAGAAGCAGGAGGGAGGCTAGTCTTACGGGACAGGTACTTCTCAGGTGGCAGAGGTGACATCGCAGCGCTCATGTTGTTAAGTAGGTGCCGGGCTGTCGGAAATGTCCACAGTTAACCCTTTAAAGTCTACATGGATGTCAAAATCCACTTTCACAAAGATGCTGATTAATTTCCTCAACACGCTAAATGTAGCTTATACGTATACGTAAGGCTGCAGCTAGTTTTTCACACAAAGCTCAGGGCAGCCTCATCGCCAAAATGACAGGGTCGGTAAAGGGTGACGCAAATTTGTGCCGCTGAGTATCCAGCGACATTTGGTGTCAGCTGTCGATGATCACTTCTCGTTTCAACCCCGCGTCAGTCTCACGACGGTGTTTCCAAACACGATTTGATTGGAAACTACGCAGGAATTACGACCACCTCAGAAAAACTGGGTTAACCAAACATTCTTAGAGACTAACGTAGCGTAACTGAAATTGATTCAGGGACGAAGCTTCCTACCTTGCTACGATGGACACTAGACCATCTCTAGGCTCCAGAAACCACCCCTGACGACGCATGTACAGCTCAAGAGAACTCACGGCGAGAAATCGTCTGAGCTTGACGCCTGCTGTTAGAGCTCATCGAACACGTGTGCCTGCACAGCACCCGTGGCTCCCCGTCCTAGGACCTGTGCTTGACAGATGATGTCACATGGCAATCATCGCATCAGAGGACTCCAACAAAGTATCAAATAGAGATACTTGGCTGAGCTACCACCTACTTTTGTCGCCCTGGTTCAATAGCTGGACTCTATCGTAGTCATCCAGATGTACTTTGCTTGGTCAAAGTTAGTGCTCTGTTGAGGCCAAACAAAACTCACACACACCTGAAAATAAGTAAGAGTCACAGATCGAGTAGGTATTATTTACAAACATGTCCGAGTCCAGCCGTCTAAGAGATCAAAAACAACGCCATAATAAGAAATAAAACGCTCAACTTGAACATTAACGAACACGAGTTGGCCAAATCCAACATGACACGGGCAGCTCGCCACCTTCCATTAGCACGACTCGGATAACTTCTCTGATTATATTTATCATTAACGTGACCAGTATTCCGGACAACTTCTCTAATTATCATTAACGTGACCAGTATCCCGGACAACTTATTCATTATAATTAACGTGACCAGTAACAAGGCTTTGCGAGCTATAAAACAGCGTGCAGCAAGTCCAGTATGACCCCAGGGTACCTGAACACCGCACTGGTGTACAGCTCCACTGAAAGTTCTCTAGACAATTTAGTATTTAAATAAGGAACAACAGACGTGCCAAGTGGGATATCGGTGCCCCTTACACTCGCTCTAACAAAAAAACAAAAAAAGTTCCCTTCCCCCCCCCCTCCCCTCCCTGGAGTACAGGACACGTTCCTCTACGCCAGTACAACTTTACGCACACCGTAGAGTAAATACCGAATGAAATAGAGTTCATTCCGTCTTAAAAATCGCTCTGAACAGCCCCAACAAGAAATACAGGGTAAAAATCGTACGTGTCACGAACACGTGCCGTTCTTTATAACATAAAATAACTCAATTGGGTACCACCTCTCCCACTGAGAAGAGGGTGCACGACTTGTGTCGTCAACACACGTCCAGTCTACGCACTCTTTCACCGTAAACTGGACGTGTGTTGAGGAGACAAGTTGTTCAGCCTCTTTTCAATGTGAGTGTTGGTACGCACAAAAATGTCAGCAATCGCCCGGCGCTTCTGCTGTTGCAGTACAGGATTGATTATTGTTACTTAGTTTAAACCTTACAAGGCAGGATTGATTATTATTAGTTTGAAGCTTGCAGGACAGGAGGCTAAGCCTCAAGTCACGGCAACAACAGCGAACCTGCCCCTGTGACACCAACGCTAGAACGCCAGCCTGTTCTCCCTGGGTTACTCTTCCCAAGGTGCAAGCGCTAATTTCTGTTCATGTCTCGTGCTCACGCTGATTAGTTAGCGTGATGAAATATTCCCACTTCTAAAGTAGAACACAAATGTATGAGACTCTCCTATGAGATGAAAGCTTACAGACCAGGCAAGCGTCAGCACTTTAATGGTGGATCTGGACCCCGATCTCTATTTTGAGTTGCAGATGACTTGCGTGTCACCATCCACAAAAAACGGAGGCACCTCAGTGAGGGCTGAGTGAGAAGGCCTGAACCAAATCCAAGGTGTACTGCATGCCCTTATTCCTTGCTGATGCGCCCTGCAGCCATAACAGAGCCCCAAGTATCCTAACGTTTCAACATAGTTCCAAAGGCTCAATTTAATACACCCGTATTCCCTTTGAGAAGCGGGGAGATGCACAACCAAGCCCTTACGGCTCGCCAAAATTGACGAGCCCACTCGCATTCTCCACTCAAAACGGCGCACTGCCGCACTTGTACAACCCATCGTCACACCCACCTGACCCAGCGACCCTGCACCTTCACTCATTCCTTGTTCCTCACAACACACATTCTTCTGTCACTTCTGACTTCATCAGATCTAGCAAAGCTGGCGCACTCTCTAAACACCCCACCCACTTCCACGCTCAGGTGTCCCGCCGCATCCACCTCTGCTCCACCCTACCCCCTCACCTCGAGCTCCTATAAATCTGGGACACACGAATTAAATCTATTCAAAAAAGTGCTCACGAAACACTCATCGTTCGAAGCTGAAATTCACACCTCAAAAATGAAGAATAGGAAGGAATAGCATCAGTTCGTCGATAGTAATGTTGAAAACTAGAAATAAGTAGAATACATCAGTCTATGACAAAAGCCTTAGGGTTACGACCATGATAAAAGATAGAAACCACCACGCAAGAAGTCTACAGAGATCAAGAGAAACAGACATCGATCTCACAGCTCCACACTTCCCTCACCCCTAAGTCCAAATACCTCCAAATATTGGACACGACAGGTTAGCGTCGTCCCACAATCAAAGACAATATGAAATGTTTTCACCAACAAGATTAGATTATTCGTTAGTTTAAATCTCGCTACCCGCATAAAATGGGATCCAAAGAGAGCGAAAAGAAGGAACCATTTAGTACGTTCTTAAAAAACGAGGAATCAATGCTCAGGTACTGCCTGCAACACAGGTTTCACAGAGCATGGAAACAGGATATTAAGAAGTAGTAGTAGTAGTATGGATAGCAGTGCTTTAGTAACTCAGACTATCTCGCACCGAAAGAGAAGGGACCATTTAGTATGGAATTGGGAAAATAGGGAATCTATACACAAGGTGTGTTCTCACACAAGACCCCTCACATGTAGAATCAGAAAGGTAAACAGAAAGAGGAAGAAAGGATGAAAATAATCAACGAAGAAGACCTGAAATAGAGAGAAGCCACGTGGACACGGAACGGTAATGGAAGATAGAAGTCCCGAAGGCCTAGCTTCAGCATAGATAACATCACAGTGTCCTCCTGTGAACGCCAGCCCCCATGGCATGAGATAGACAAAGCTAACTAGCCTAACAATGCCTATGACCTACCCTATGCCCCCTGACGGGTGCGAAACGTGAGGGTGTTAATGTAATGCCACAGTCTGGCTAAGCCAATCAGCGGGTGTGTGCCCAACGGAGAATTTGTGGACACAATTTGAATTTCTGACTCACGCAAGCAGAGTGATGAACCTAGATACATTCCAGATTGTCACCACTGAAGAAGAGTGGTCCCAGACTCTGGTTAAATATAAAGAAAACACCACCAAGACGTACAGAAACTTGCAGAGCTGCAGTAGCCCTCCGAGGGGACTTACAAAATATTCCCAATCTTTTTTACTACGGTTCAAATATCTTGTACTACTTGTTTTTTATGAGTGTACTTAAATTCAACGCATGCCACATTGTTTTTTCATGCTCAGCTACCTTCATTGTTACTACATTTCAAATGAGTTTCACGGTTTCGTCATTAAAAATTTCCCCAAAAATTACCATTTTAGACCTGTCCCAAGCTCCGGCACACTTGACCCCACAGCACACACGGCCGTGCACCACACCTCATCCTCAAATCAATCCGAGTTATTTAAGTTGTGTCTACATCAAAACCTATAGGCCGCCGAACCACGAGACAAGGACGTAGCGGTAGTACATCGACGTAGCGGTAGTACATCGACGTAGCGGTAGTACATCGATGTAGCGGTAGTACATGGATGTAGCGGTAGTATATCGATGTAGCAATAATTTGTGAGCGTAGCTACCTCGCCGAGCTGGAGCTATGATAGGTGAAAGTAGCTAATATAATTAATTAATGATTGCTTCGAGATGTAGATGCAGCCTAAACACGTGAATGTAGCTACACGAATTGGATGTAGTTAAAACACATAGAATTAGCTCTCTACATGCGGATGTGGGTAAAAAACGTGGATGTAGCTACAACACGTAGACGTAGCTACAACACGTAGACGTAGCTACAACACGTAGACGTAGCTACAACACGTAGACGTAGCTACAACACGTAGACGTAGCTACAACACGTAGACGTAGCTACAACACGTAGACGTAGCTACAACACGTAGACGTAGCTACAACACGTAGACGTAGCTACAACACGTAGACGTAGCTACAACACGTAGACGTAGCTACAACACGTAGACGTAGCTACAACACGTAGACGTAGCTACAACACGTAGACGTAGCTACAACACGTAGACGTAGCTACAACACGTAGACGTAGCTACAACACGTAGACGTAGCTACAACACGTAGACGTAGCTACAACACGTAGACGTAGCTACAACACGTAGACGTAGCTACAACACGTAGACGTAGCTACAACTCGTGAATGTAGGTAAAACCCGTGGAATTAGATGCCCACACCTGGATATAGCACAACACGTAGATGTAGATACAACACGTAGAATTAGTTCTCCACACGCGGATGTAGCTACAACACGCGGATGTAGCTACAACACGCGGACGTAGCTACAACACACGGATGACGCTACAACACGCGGATGACGCTACAACACGCGGATGACGCTACAACACGAGGATGACGCTACAACACGCGGCAGAAATTCCTGACGTAGAAGCGGCTCCCACGAGTGCGTCTCGCGGACGAGTCGCCACACGGAGGCGTAGCTATGATACAAGCGGGCGCACAGAGAACACGGCCACCGACTGGGACTGGCAACGCTACACATTCATTAGGAATATCAATTTCAGAGTACGAGGCTTGATGGGAACTATCAGTTCAAGCCTCCACGACGGACTCTTTGCGGGCCACAGCTGAGACGGGCGAGACAGATCAGACGGGCGAGGCAGATCAGGCGGGCGAGGCAGATCAGACGGGCGAGGCAGATCAGACGGGCGAGGCAGATCAGACGGGCGAGGCAGATCAGACAGGCGAGACAGATCAGACAGGCGAGACAGATCAGGCGGGCGAGACAGATGAGACGGGCGAGACAGATCAGACGAGCGAGACAGATCAGACGGGCGAGACAGATCAGACGGGCGAGACAGATCAGACGAGCGAGACAGATCAGACGAGCGAGACAGATCAGACGGGCGAGACGGCGTCGTCCTGGACGTTGAGCTTCTCGCTGATACCGTGCATGACGAAGCTGAGCTCCTGCTTGAGGCGGTGTTCCTCGGGCATCTGCAACAGGGGACCTCGGTTAGGGGCTGCACTCAAGGGCGGCCCCAGCGCCACACTGGCCCGGGTGGGGCATGGAGACTAGCTGGTGCACCTACAGGCTCGTGCAACCGTAGTGACAGGGACAGTACACACACACACCCACACATGCGGCACACACTCAAATAACATGACGGAGGAAAAGAGTCTCTTCTCTCCCTCGTTCTATAACATGACGGACAAAAAGAGTCTCTTCTCTCCCTCGTTCTATAACATGACGGAGAAAAAGANGAGTCTCTTCTCTCCCTCGTTCTATAACATGACGGAGGAAAAGAGTCTCTTCTCTCCCTCGTTCTCTAATCTCCAACTCGTGCAGTCAACAAGCTCACGACCACCACGGGCCGTCGATGTCGTCGCGCGTCCGACATCAGTCAGACCTGCGCCCCAGCAGTCGCGCGACGGCGACTTGGGCGTTCGAAATGTCCTAGATTCAAGCGCCTGCTTCATTGCAACTACTGCCTGCAATACTCGAAGCAATGCCCCACTCGCAATACTGACACCTACGCAATACTTGCAATACTGACACCTACTGCCAGGATCATGGCTCGGAGTTGGGGCCAGCATCTGATCATGATTGTCGTGCCCCTCGTCTGCACGAGGTCTGCACCAAGCGTCATGTGCACAGCGATAACAAGTCGTGTATACCCATGAGTATAAATATACCCATGAGTATACATATACCCATGAGTATACATATACCCATGAGTATTCATAACTCGTAAGATCCCCAGCCTTCCCTTGTCTGGAGAGTGGGTCATTTAAAGAAAGAATATCTCCATTAGTTGCTGAGATACTCGGGTTTCCAAGTCACCAAACTTTGAAGCCATGTTTGGATGTTTTTAAAAAGCGACGCCTGGTACCGTACGTGTCTGGGGTCCTCACCTACACGAGTCATACACGCATGAGGGATGATGCTAAATTGTTGCCACTACTCTTGACGGTATAGCCACAACCGCAGGCATCCATCCCTAACCCCCTCGCCTTCCTCAGAAAAATAATCGCCGTGAGCTACACACAAACTCGTGCTACGAATTGCTTTGTCTTACATCACACAACTGCACACCACATTACACCACAGCACACCACACTTGCAACACACTACAGCACACCACACTTGCA
>VOMN01031221.1:233-49010 GCA_014899125.1 Orchestia grillus
CATGATGTACATACTAAATTAAACTCAGCAACTCGTGCGCATGATATACATACATACTAAATTAAACTCAGCAACTCGTGCGCATGATGTACATAATAAATTAAACTAAGCAACTCGTGCGCATGATGTACATGGTAAATTCAGCAATTCGTTAATGACTCATTTACGGTCCCCTCCAAAATGACGCTTACAAATGGTATCTAATAGCAGGTCGAATCATATCTTATGGTCCATTTATTTTTATAATAAATTTTATTTCTTGACGTTATTCACGTTATAATTGAGATTGATGTCTCTGATGACAGCAAAGTATCCGTCGACTTAGATAGGTAGGTGTACAGCAACTGCAAAAGTACTATAAGAAAAGTCAAATTTCCAGAAATAAAATTTTTAATAAAAATAAAATGTACCATAAGATAGGATTTGACCTGCTCTTTGATACTACTAGTAAGCTGCATTTTGGGGTGTCCAGTAAATGTTTTGAATTAAATACTTATGATCTTTTCATACGTGGTGGCATAAGGGATACGGGAAACAACATATTGAGTGGGTTCCGTTTTTTGTGGAACCCCTGTACATACATGTATTTATATTCACTGCACTTTAGAGTGAACTGTGCAGAGGTGTTTTTTATCGAGATCCCGTGGACGAAAGCATCGGTTATTCGATGTAGGCAGGTCCCCTCATTAGCTCCGTTCCTTCTGGAGTTGTTGCCATCCCCGGCCTGTGAGGTAGCGATTCTAAATTGGTAACATGCGCTCCGTTTTTTGGCAGTGAATGTTGGGGGGAAGAGACGGCCGAGTTGTTCATGTGAACATAATTGGCACGAAGTACTGAACAGAATAATGCAGCACCGTTGCGTATCATATTAACTTTGGGAAACGGCTTTTAGGTACAACACTGTAAACAGCCCTGATATCACAGCACCGTAGACAGCCCTGACGGTATAGCACCGTAAACAGCCCTGACGGTACAGCACCGTAAACAGCCCTGACGGTACAGCACCGTAAACAGCCCTGACATCACAGCACCGTAAACAGCCCTAACGATACAGTACCGGAAACTGCAACTGCAAATCGGTCGGAACTTCTAACAAAAATGTTGATCGCTCAGCAGGAGCCACATTCGCACGTTTCCTCCCTCTGAGTTTCTTAAATTGTGACATTTTTTACTCATTCTTGTCTCTCCCAAGGTTGATGTATGATGACCAGATTCGGTAAGCGTTGTTAATCTTTAGGCGATTCAAGGGAATGCTGTAATTGTCTCAGCGGTCTCGCCATCTTCCCGACCCAAAATGGTTGCTCTGAACACATCGTGAATGTGCTGCAATGTTACAAACGTATGGAGGTTGAATGATGAATAAACGTCGCTTTTCTCAGTATAAAATGGAGTTTTAAAAAAGACTTTACCGTATCAAAAATTGCCTGGGTCAACTTCGCTGGTATACTGGCCAGCAGCTCAGTGACAGCGCAATGGCGTGGTCGTTATGTCCGTTTCAGAGCATCACTGCCGAGATTTGCCAGCAGTTACTAGTCAATTTCTCACCTGCAACTATAGTCTGAGCAAAACTGTCAAAATACTACCATCGATGCCAGCTGCCTAAAAGCTACCGTACAACTGCGCTAATTTTTAAACCATTGAATCACTATAGAGGAGGCTTATTTAGTCATATCTTCGCTGACTCAAAATATTTAATGTGTTCAATTTCACATAAAAATATTTTTCACTTATTTCCTTGTATTCGGAGCTGTGATAAGTTGAATTTGTGGCAGTGTTATCCGTAGTATAAATTTTTCTGTGTTGAAAATCTATTTCCACAGCTAAAGAAATTTTTCAATCTAGGTTCTAGGCTCTAATTTCTAGGCTTTAATTTTCATCATTCGTATCATGGTTTGAAAGAACAGTTTAACTTTTTTTCTGTAACAGCACATAGAGCAATACTCAAGCTCCGTAAAACGCAGATGAAGTACGCTTTTCTCGTACTACTAAAAAAAGAATGCAATCGTTCCCTCAACTTGAAAAAAAAAGTCCCAGAAAACCTTCAGTTACACTTAAAAAATTCTCAAACAGTTACCGTCGTCGTCCCAACCATTGCAGTTCAAATCAACGAACCAACAAACAACAACAAAAACGACAAGCACTCACACGGCTCACCCTCATTTGATATAACTTCAGTGCCCTACTGTGGAACTCCAAAATAATCTAACACTCGCCGCGGGAATACTAGACACTGAATTTGTTCGGCTAACTTTGTTCAAAACAGTGTCAACTGTTCCATGGAAAAAGCGCAAGAATAAGCCGTTTTTCCGCAACATTCCGGCTCCGCATTCCGGAATTGAGGCAAAAAATGGTGGGCATCGCGCACTGCACACAAGCAACGGCCTGGAAGATATCGCTGGCTTGGCGTTAGAGTTGCTGTTGAGTCATGCTTTTATGCAAATTGAAACTCGAAACCGAATAAAGATGAGGACTTAGCGATGGGCTACTTCTGCAGCTCGCGGGGCACGGTTTTTCAAAGTTATTTGCGTTATTTTTATCTCCTTATTTTTATTTCTCCGTGGGATTCACGCTTGCACGCTGTGTATCAGAACGATAACGCGTAGCAGACTCTGTGTACGTGGGATGTGTGCTGTGACAGCTTTGGATCGAACATCCAAGCTTGGAAGTTCATGGGTCTGATTTCTTAGATCAGAA
Organism: Orchestia grillus; assembly: GCA_014899125.1. Classification (NCBI taxonomy): domain Eukaryota; kingdom Metazoa; phylum Arthropoda; class Malacostraca; order Amphipoda; family Talitridae; genus Orchestia; species Orchestia grillus. Next base: position 2,928 of record VOMN01031221.1, read on the forward strand.
GCGAAGCAATGTGACAACATAACCTTATCCAGCGGCTTAAACGTGTAAAGGTCAAACCGACGGATGCCTCTATTTATAAGCCAACAGAATTCATAAATATTTCCTTTACTTGAAGATCAGTATTCATTGTTTTTTATTTTTACTTTATTTCATTAAATTTCCTACAAACTCATCTTGTTGCAACAACTTTAGCTCCAGATTGTCCATAAAATCTTCTCCATTCATTTTGAGTTCATTGAGTGGCGACCATCGGTGCTAACCACGAAAATGGCAATGATGTCGTAAAAATCGGGTTCCGTGTGCAACATGAAATTCAACTTAAATACTCAGAAAAAGACAAGCTTCTTCGAGTAAAATTTTTCACGGAATACGCAAGGTGCACAGAGACTCTTGACTACACAAATTGTAAATGAAGGTCATAAATATTTTCAGTTCAAGATCGGTATCGATGATTCTAAAAAAAATTGTCCTATTAGTCCTTGGTTATATAATATCTTTAGAAGCTCCTGGTTGTTTTCAGGTGCAGCTGTCACTGTTAAAAGCTTCTGACTATTTTTTGTTGTAATTTGTCATCATTAAAAGCTCCTGATACTTCTTAGTCGCCTATAATTGGCCATCAATAAAAGATCCTGAGTATGTTAGCCGTAATTGGTCACCGTTAACACCTGTTTTCTGTTTTCCGGAAAGTCCCAGCAATGCGTGATTTTGAAGTCCAATTTCTGAGGATCGATTTTATTGACAGAGTCAGGCTCGAACGAGCGACGCATCATCACACGTCTGTCGTCCTCGCATCGCGCCAGGAAAGTGTCGGCCCACGAAGATGAAAGTCACCGCCTGGCTTCCGAAATTCCCCTTTCCTGTTCATTTTCTCGTCGCAGAATCCCGAAATTGGATGATTGAAGTCAAAACGAAAGCTTTGGAAGCAGATAAAGCGAGACAGAAGCTCTCACTCGCAACTGCTGAAAGGGGAAAAAAAATATTTCTACCCGATTTTTACTCCGCAAAGCTCAGTTTGCTGAGAGGGAATATCGCCGATTTATTGCCCACGACTGCAGCAAAGTTTATACGCTCATTGGATGCGATTGGCACTCGTGTATTGCGCCAGAAAGAAATATTGATCCCTGGAAATTCACTGGAAAGTTTTACCCCAGATACATTTTGATCAGATAACTCTAGGGAAGAGGACAAGAAATAAGCTGATGAGATTATGAGCTCCCGCCTGTTTGCACCCGGCGACGCAGCGCTCGGAGGATACCAAAAAACTTCTAGCGAGTTTACTCGTCGCAAAGCCTTGTTTTTTCCGCGAAGAAATTAACGGCAAGCAAACACGAAGAGAAATTTCCCGGCCTTCTGACTTCATTTTTTCAGATCCTGTCAAATATCGAGTATTTCTATTGACCAATATTGAGAGCGTGCAAAGATAGAGTCAAGAGGTTGTCGGCTTGCAAGTCCCGTTGTCGGCAGGGGAAGCTCTGAATGGATGTTGTCTGAGGATTGGAGACGTCGGTAAAGCTGGAAGTGTCGGTGCCGGAGGCTGTCGAAAAGAATAAAGTGTCGGAAATGGGAATGCTGTCGAGAAAAACAGATTGCGAGAGCGGCAAAGTTACCTGAAAAATAGAACTCCATGCAAAGTAACCTCGGCGGAACTCCCGAATGAATTCACACTTGAAGTGGAAAGTTCTTTTAGAAATTGTTACGGGAAAAAAACGCTCTTAAAAAGTAATAAGTAGAAAGTTAGAGCCATTTGTATTGTATAATAGTCGATAAAAACTCATTCAAACGATGTAGAATGAACTACAATTTAGTTCTTGTAATGCTGGAAGTTCTGATCTCAGTACCTAAGAGTAATGCGGTCTCGTGCAGGCATTTTAATGGACACTTTTTTCCAACGTTGATTCATGTTTTTCGTAGTTATTACAAAACTTTACAATTTCCCTGAGCGTTTTATGTATGTCATCGGAGATGCATAATAGTACCTGCGTCGCACACTGTTGTCATCTCATCTCATTTTAAAGCTCTGGACATAAAAAGGAAAATATTCTTCAATATTCTTAAATCCTCGTCGTGTAAAACTCAAAAGCCAAGACTGGTCACAATTGCTGCTAGATTACCATCGAATTGGTCATTCCTTACTGTTACCAGAACACTTGTGCTTTTTGGGTTGTTTTTATTCAAACGTCACCTCTAACATTCAAATCTCTTGAAAAAAAATATGAAAAATAGGCAGAACTCGTGCGAATATGGACCGCAGTTTTCGTAGATTCCATAGAGCAAACATTGCGTCAAGCAAACAACGAAAAATCAAGCAAGCAGACAAACAAGCAGAAATTTCAAACTTTGAGATGTAAACTATTATTAAAAAGGGTTTCCCTTTTATTTTGTACGCTTCTTTGCTAAGCCACATGCGTTGATCTCACTGCTCTTGGTTATATATTTGAAACGAAAAGTGTTTCCTCATTTTCTTCAAAAAAGTTTAAAATTCTATCTCTTGGCTTAGTAGAACATTGGGAAACCGAAATTTGAAATCCTGGATCGATCTACCACAGTTTACATAGTCACGGTGAAAGTTTGTTCACGCTTTCTAAAATTGCTCTTTGACCATTTTTGTATTTAACATGATCGAGAATAGAAATTTTCTTTTTCGTCGGTGAAATGAATTATGTTGGTGCTAAAGATAAATCTTGTGGTCACAATGTTAGTTGATGTGAAACTGTTCTTGATGTTTCATATAATCATAAGATGATTGTAACGATGGATATCTGTGATGACGATGTACACTGGTCTACCTTTCTCGATTGGGGGTATACAGGTTGAGGAAAAAGAGGTATAAAATTTCACACCTATCAGAAAAGGTAAACTAAACACTTTTTGCATGTATAGAACTTAGAGAAAAACTATTTTTTGAGATATAAGCTGTTTAGTGTTTGAAGGGGGAAAATTTAGAAAGAAAATTGCCCACGAACAATTTATCCATGCATTTACTTTATATAAATTGTTCACAGTTTCCACCGCCCACATCGATGCATTTGTGATATCTTCGATCCAAGGACTACTGGAAATCGTGAAAAGCCTGGTATTTCAGAAATATCGCCGGAAGCCACTGCAGTTCTTTCCAAGAGATTTTCCTTTTATTCCACAGGCGTTGAATAAACACGGCTTCCCATGTGTTCCAAAAATCGATGTAAATCGACGTGGTGGTGGAAACTTTGAACAATTTTTGTAACGTAAATGTATAAATATTTTATGGGCAATTTTGTTTTCAAATTTCCTCCGTACAAACTTTAAATAGCTAATATCTGGAAAAATTTTTTTTCGCAAAGTTTCATAAAGGCGAAAGTGGTTAGTTTGCCACCTTTTGGCATTTGTGAAATTTTGTACTTTTTATCCTTAACACCCTGTACATACATTTAATATTTTAGGGCATTGAGGTCGCTTACTCAAAGCTCGCTTACTCTTATTTAAACTAACGTAAAAATTAGACCGAATGCTGTTTCTCCCCACTAACCTTTACCTTAACTTTATTCAACCTTAAATAAAGCAGCACTTTTGAACGTATTCTACCAAATACACACTAATTTGACCTAACACAACGTGTCAAATTTCCAACTAAGTTTTCAGTATCACTGAATAATTTAGAAAAGTATAAGCTTCAAATCCTTGGTCATTCCACCTCACATAATAACCAGCAGTGGATTCTAACAGCTAACGTAACCGTGACGGGAGGCATCCAGTAACTAGTAAATAACGTAACCGTGACGGGAGGCATCCAGTAACTCGTAAATAACGTAACCATGACGAGCGGCATCCAGCAACTCTAAATTTTAGAACAGACGAGAACCTTGAGCGGAGAAAAGGTAGAATGACACTAAAACTGAAGCTCGAATGTTTCACATTTATTTTTCTAGCAATGAAAACAAGGGAGAAAGGAAGCTCTGCCCAGCAGATCAAACAGCAGCCTACACGCACGCGGCTTTGAGGCAAAGGCCTGCTTTGGAGGCCAAACGAGAGCTGGATCCCCTGCTTTAAAGCAGAGCAATTGCATGTAGGGCACGAATTTGTCAGAGCCTCGAGGCTGTCGAACTTAAAACCTCCAGGAATGGGAAAAAAACAAGATTCTATAAGCTGAAAGAGCGAGTAAGTTGTCGGGCGCAAAAAATCGAGCGCTTGTAGCTTTCGTTAGATTTAAAGTGGTCCGCTCTGGTTGGTTTCGGGTCAAAGGAAAGCTTGATGTACGATCTGAAGGAGTCGTAATTCATTTCGAAGAATGCTTAAGGAAAGAGCATGTCTTATCGTTATTTCACGTACAAAAAACTGACGCTGAGGGGAAATGTTCGGAAGTTTACGACTCCTTCAACTTTAGACTCAACTTTACGAACGGCACTTAACATTTCTGTTCAAATTAGTTGGGAACATACAGACTGTATCTTTTCGACACGTTCGGATACTCAGCTTAATTTCTATTCAGCCTTGTTTAAATTGCACAACTAACTTATTCAACAGAACTAACATTCACGGTTTCAGCGGACGTGTTCATACAGTTTTATAGCTTGAAAAGGAACTAAATTAAGTCGGTATATAAATCCGTTTCCGTGTTTCTTTGACCTCCACAAAGTCGTGTTTTCCAGCCCCAAATTCTCCCAATGATGCGTGAAATTTGGACTGAAGCGATTTAGCTGAAAATTGAGCCCAGCTTATTGATCTCTTTCTAAAGTATCGGCTACTGCTAGGGCTGTGCTGATAAGATTTTATGGAGGATCTGCATCGGTTTCCGAATGCTGGAAATCTGAAAGAATTCTCATTCAAACTTGGGGAAGCTGGTCTCAATGAGCAAAGTAACCTTAAATCTACCAGGACCATTGTCACGAATTATGGGCGTTAGAAATTGCACAGTTTAGTCAGAAATTCTTACTGTTTCGTTCAAAACTTGGACTAACACACAAATGCGTCAAATGTGAATCACTATTTTGCAATATTTCGCTCATTTAAAAAATAAGTTTGGCCACTCCGGCTTTAAAGTCGGCTTCTACAGCCACTAAATTTTAACAAGGGCTGGACATCTTTACTGCTAACAAGCCCCATGACGCATATGTGCATCATGTGGTATATTGCTACTTTCAGCTCGACTACTATTCAACTATATTTAACAGCAATCGTTAGCTCCCGACTCTGACGTCTTCTTCGATTGTGTATGGGCTACAAGATTGTGTATGGGCTACAAGATTGTGTATGGGCTTCAAGATTGTGTATGGGCTACAAGATTGCGTCTGGCTACAAGATTGTGTATGGGCTACAAGATTGTGTATGGGCTACAAGATTGTGTATGGGCTACAAGATTGTGTATGGGCTACAAGATTGCATCTGGCTACAAGATTGTGTATGGGCTACAAAATTGTGTATGGGCTACAAGATTGTGTATGGGCTACAACTCCCACTTCGTAGAACGAGTACAATGAGAAAAATTGCAATCTACGAGCATATTATTCAAAATAATTATAACGGCGTAGGACGAGGAAACGGACTAATAATGGTAGCAGCGAGCGTTTCAAGAAAAAATAACTTGAGTTTAAACGTTTTGCGTTAAATAGGAATGCGCATGCGCGATATGTTTAAAAAAATTGAAGATAAGCATCAATAGATTTCGAAGGGAAAATTAACATTTTGGATTTTGCAGAGAAATTGGTCTTTTGAATCCGTTTCTGATCGTAGGTGACACGGCTTGACCTAAATTTTCAGTTTTCCAGCTATATCAACACCGAAAGAGAATTTTAAATGATATGATTCATTCTCTATTCCTTTGAGTTTGAAAACTACAAAAGAGATTGAGGAATGTGAACTGATGTTTACTGTAACACTATGCTCTCATTTCTCCCATCTTTTGCAACGAACTTACTATTTTTATACGTTATTATTAACGATAATAAACCAGGCGTAATTTACCAACTGCATTGTTGAGGTGTAAAACAAATTCGTCACGCACATTTGACACATAAATTTCGCACCTTATATTCATGGAGACTATGCGCAGTCTGACCATAAGACTTATTGAACGAAGATAGGTGCATTTCTTAGCGTCTAGTCTCATAAACTCATTGACTCACAAAGTTCATTCCTCAATAAATTTTGTTCTTTCTCAAAAACTTGTCGTTCGTACATTTGCGTCGGAAGTGAAGTTTGAAGAAAAATATTAAAGTTACCGACACAAATGAGATTAAGTGGAGTCCGCAGAGGAAACGGCTGGAGGTCGTCAGGTACTAAAAATTGGAATTGAAAGATAAATGAGTTCATTCACTTTTACGACTCACGTTATTTCAGTGGGAAATGCAGAGGCCCTATAAAAGCAATGTTATACGAGTATATTGTCATTACCTTGTGTTGCCATTGTCCTTATTCGGCATTATAACCCTCAAGTGTGCATAAAAATGTGCACTGTGCTTCAATTAGTTCAATCACGTAGCACTGACCTTGCAGATGATATAGCACCCTCGTAAGTCAAAGCCGAACTAAAGGAGCCCAGTCAAAATGAAGTTTTTGGTTTAGCTTGTAGAGTTTATCGCCTGCATGAAAATTTGAAAAGGTTCACATAACCTCAATGAAACCACTCTAAGCACAAAACTTCGCATTTCAGTTGCGTAATGGGGTGCCCCTCGAGAAAACCGTACAAAAATTCTTACCTCAATACCACTCGTACAGTCGTGCTCATCTTGCTACTGTATATCTTGGGATTTTTACCCTGTACCGTCTACATGAATTTCAAAATCCACCTTCATCCGGATACTGCTGCTTTTTTGCTACAAACTTAATGTATCCCCATCCATCACATACATGCGTAAGGTTGAACCTAGTGTTTCACAACAAAGCTAAACGTCGCCTTACCGCCGAAATTATTTGATCGGTAAGAGGTTGAAGGGAAAGCAGAGCTTCTATGCTACTGTACGTGGCCAGAACCTGCCGTCAGACGCAGCACAAGGAGAGGAGACGCGTTAGCAAGGAGCCGTTTCAGCGGGATCAGTGGCCCTAGCTGGACCATCAAACAGCGTAGGACATCTCAGATAGCCAAGTCCGCTGTTTACTCTCATGCCAATCGCTTTGGGATGCACGGACGCATGATGACTCTTGCAACAAGGAGTGCTAAAGTGGAATCGAGCCAAGAGCCGGCCCGTCTGCACGGATATTCGTACCTAAACGACTGAAGTTTCGTGCCTTAATGGATGGGGCGACAGCACGTTGCGTGTTGTGTTGATTTACACGGTGAACACAAAGCTGTTCTCCGGTTTGATGTATTTGTGATCACTACAATAGAGATTCATTTGCCGTGTATCGGGCGGGATTTTTTAACATTTTCGTGCAAAAAAATCGTTTTGACGCTTCCAACTTTAAGTCTAAGTCACAGCGACAAAAAGACCTCAGTTACAATACAGAGACTAGAAAACAATCTATAGATGCGTTTGTCGATTTTTTTATTCCCATTATTACTTTTACTCTTTGTTGCTCTGTTCAAATTGCATTCGAATGGTGATTTTTTCTCCCCAAACCTCGTCAAATTTATAACAGAAGCATAAAATTTTGGTTGCGCTGTTCATGTAAGTGAAGGTTCCCGTTTTCGTTCATAAATTCACACCCTTTATGCCTCTCTCCTCCATAACAGGACTGAGTAAAGAACATTGAAAACCGTTTGATCCTCATTTTTTCAAAACGGCAACTCGAATAGTGTCTCTAATTTTGGGATAAGTTTGATCCCATTGATATAACTACGAATCTTTCACAATATTGTTAACAATAAAGGTATTCAGGGAGCGATTAATTAATCCATTACCGACTTAGTTATTTTACCTGCGTACGAAGAACTAACGAAAGCTTTATACGCATTTGCAATAATATTTCATTTAGCTCTCTATCTCTGTACCTTTGAAAACTAGAAGCATATTTATGTAAGTATGTAATAAGGCTGCACTTATCTTTCTACGAAAACTAACAGCATCCTTATGCATGAGCGCAATAAGGCTGCATTTAGCTCTGCACGAAAACTAACAGTATCTTTATGCATGTGTGCAACAAGGCTGCATTTAGCTCTGAGAAAAAAACTAACTGCAGCTTCATGAAATGGAATTTGAAAATCCGTAATGGACGGTGAGGGGTGAAGTCAGGGTTGCAACATATCCTGTTCTAAAAATTTCCTTGAAATCGGAATAACTTTTACGTGCACGTAAGTTCAATGGCAACTGATCCGCGTCGCTGTCGTCCGATGCAAAACCTAAACCTGTTTGCCATGAGCGATTAGATTCCCAAAATGAGTTTATTTTCCGCTCTAGTTGCATTTGTGGGATTATTTTGTTTCTGCAGTATTTGTTTGCTTTTGGAGCATTTTTTACTTATGAAGCATTTTTTGCTTTAGGAGCATTTTTTGCTAATGGAGTATTTTTTGCTTGTGGAGCATTTTTTGCTTATGGAGCATTTTTTGCTTTTGGAGTATTTTTTGCTGTTTGAGTATTGTTTGCAGCTGAATAATTTTTTGTTCTTGTAATATTTTTTTGCTGTCAGAGTATTTTTTGCTTTTGCAGTATTTTTTGCTGCTGGAGTATTTTTGGCCAAATAATTTATGAAGCCATGCTACATCATAGTTTTATTCGCAGGTAAAGGTTAAATCACGAGCCAGGTTTGCAGACTCGTAAACCTTCATTACAGTGAAATCCTTTTGTGCACGGGTCACCATTTATTCGAGAGTCGCTGCATAGCTCCAAACATAGTTACATACTCGTACATAGCAACTCAAGTTTTGGAAAAAGTAGGAAATCGATCATTACACACACGTCACCGGGGATTTGTTGGCCATATTTAATCCACCGGCAATGAGGTATATATATTTTTCGATTATTGTTCATTTCAATGTCATCGTATACCCGGAGTTACTCGCAAATTTGGACACTTCCACACATGAGTCTAGTCGTCTACAACACTTCAATCAAGTCGCAAGTCTACGTATAATTAGATTACATTCGCAACTCTCCATTTAATGCCACACAGTTGCAAGACCTCGACCTTTCATCTGAGATTGCGATCTGGTTCCTGCAAAGTCGCTCGCAGGGGTTTATCGGCGCATAATGCAGGACTAACTCAGGATTAGCTGCAGCATTAAATTCAGGAGAAGTATCCAGCATCTCGCTCTCCTAAGTTCAGCACACTAACATCGGGAGAAGTATCCAGCATCTCGCTCTCCAAGTTGAGGGTACTGACATCGGGAGAAGTATCCAGTATCTCGCTCTCCTAAGTTCAGACTACTGACATCGGGAGAAGTATCCAGCATCTCGCTTTCCTAAGTTTAGGGTACTGACATCGGGAGAAGTATCCAGCATCTCGCTTAGATAAGTTCAGAACATCAATACGAACTCGCGTCCGAATGCGTTAGATTCTGCGATGTTGAGAAGCTCTTTGTTGATTTTGTAATTTGGTTAGAGCTGGTTGGTTTCGTGAAAAATATTTTTTTTGTCCACGCTTCAATCTAAAGTTCATTTCAAATTAAGAGTTATCAGTAGAGGTTCTTGGAAATTTTAGATACAGAAGTCATTTTAGTAAGCTACTTTGCATTAGATATAGTGGCTGAGGATATGGCAATATACTCTAATTGTTGAAAGTTGGGGTTCACGTGAAATGTTTTAGTTTTGGCAGAAACCTATCGAGTCATATGAGAAATGCTGATAAATTTATGCAATTAACGACAGTATCAAACCCAAATGTAACGTCAAAAAAATGAGGCAATATTGTTTCTGCCTAGAACGTCAGACCTGCTGAAGAATCATGTTTCCAATGTAATCGAGTAAGAAAAACGCAACACTAACTCCCTGTAACTACTCTGTATAAAGTATAAGAATTTAACGTGGAGTAAAACCTTGACAAACGTCAAGTCGTGATAAAATTATGTATCAGACCATTTCGAAGTCATTTATAGAACCCACAAACAGCTCCTCAACCACGCAAGAATTCAGAATAGGTTCTGCCGAGTTCTGAGTAGGTGAGTATACCACTTACCTACTCAGAGCTCGGCAGAACGAGATGCTACCTAATTCTCCTGATGTTATTGCTGCAACTAACCGTGACTTACTCCTGCCATTACGAGCACGAGCTGATGAACATCACGGCTGAGCATGGCACCTGCCGGCCCGGCAGCCAGCACGCGACTTAGCAGGAATCAGGTCTCGATCTCAGATGCCGGTCGTGCAGATGCGTGTCATTGTACCACGAGTTTCAAATGCGAGGGAATTTGCAAAACAGTAGATTGGTTAAACAAACAAAAGAGAGATCGATCGAAATAAAATGATTCTCATTCTTCAGAAACAAGTGTGGTACTTGCTTCGATTTTACAAGAAACATGTGCCTGAATAAGTAATCGCAAATGCAAGCAATACAGGTGGCGAGCGGTAGAAGTGTGCCCTCCATCACGAGTTCGTTATTTGCTCAGTCGAGCCAATTGCTCCCCAGTCGTTGTAGAGACGACTACGTAGATGGTTCTTCATCCGTTTTCCAGAATTTATGTTACAGACAATATTCCGCAACTCCGGAATTTATGTTGCAGACATTATTCCGCAACTCTAGAATTTATGTTGCAGGTGGAATAGGTTCCTCGTCGCATTGATTGATCGTTAATTTTGTTCATGTACACAGTTAGCCTGTCTGCCTCGCTGGAACACGCAGCCTAATTCTAAAGCCCTTCGTTTCTAGGCACTTGGGTCCTCCTCTTGCAGCTTACTGGGGAAATTTTTCTAATACCGATGACAGTTCAAAGAAGTACATTTTATGATTTTCTGAGGGGTTTACCAGTTAGGTCATGCGTATTGTACGCGAAACAGGACGACAAAATAATGAAAATGCGAGGTAATTTCGCCCCGTGAACGGAAAGACGAAAATAGTACGGCGGGAGAGAACGGAACCTCACACCAGGTGGAGGGCGGTTCTTCAGAGGGAGTCCGAGATGTTGAGGCTTCTGTCTCGACGTTGTGATTACAAATTTACATTTGCTTACTGTTTGATGAACTCTCGAATCAGAGATGTTATACATGCATACATTCATGTGTACATACGTGTGCACATACAAATGTACATAGATGTGTACATGTATACATGTGCACATACATGCATACATACATGCGTACATACATGCATACATACATGTGCACATACATACATGTACAAAATTTTTTTGTGCCTAGTCTTTGGTTGACGTCTGTATCTATGACTTTCATGTATGTGCTCTATACTTCTGCTACAGCTGAAGCCATTGCTACTGTTTGTGATACAGCTGCAGCTGTTGCTTCTTATGCTACCTTTATTACTGCTCGTGTTACACATGGTGGGTCATAAGTAAGGCCCCTGTTCAAACTATTATATCATGGGAGATAATTTTATTTTAGAAAATTGATCAAGTTTCTTTTGAGTGTATCAGTGCCACCTTCGTAAGCAATAGTACCTTACTTATGGCCCACCCTGTAGATGAAGATCACAGTGAGAGGCACTTTGCAAATTTATGTCCATTTGTATAACTGCAACCATGTGTGCTACGCTGCAGTGCAGCCTAACTATTAATTCTACAGGTGCTTCTAGTTTCAGTTTCAGTACAACTACCATCACGTCTACGCAGAGGGCTTTAGCAGGATATTCGTTGACTTTGTTTTACCCCTGGGCTGCTGATTTTACCTCTAAAAAACTGTCCCCACTTACGCACACAGTGCTTTTACAGCTTATTTGCAGACTAATTCTATCGCTGCTTCAGCTACAGCTGTTTTACTTTGATCCACTTTCTGTTCCTGCAACTTGAAGCGAAACGCATTTATGTGACTACCTGAGGCCTCTCGGACACGGTCCTAAGCCGTGGTTTATCCTGACGATAATTTTACACTTGGCTCAAGAGCTCACTGTATTTTCTTGCTCGTGAGGACAGTTTCGAGGTGTCTTCAGCGGCACTCCATTCAGGTCGTGTCTCCAGCGTGGCATATTCATGGCTACTCTCAAGTGTGCGCTATTCCTTGCGTCATAAACCCGGACGCAAACGAGCGCTTCGTTTAGCTGGTCGTAAAGTGCGCTGCTGTCGGGCGTTTCTGCTGTGCGTACGTTGCGCTTGAGTCAAAAGCAAGCCAACACTGACTTGTCCAGTTTGTCTTAACATACGGCGTCTGGTTCAATCCGGCTTAAGCCACAGAGTCTGGTTAAAGCCAGAGCACTTTTGGCAGGTCACACACTGGTCCTATAAAAAAACTCCTCTTTGACGCACAATCTACGAGGAGTTTCAAGGACTTACTGCCCAACTTTCGTTTATTATGAGTCACTAGCTCAAGTAAATACATGCTCTCTCTGTCCTCTGTCTTTTGCGAACACAAAGTCTGGAGGAACTACATTAAGAATAAAGCGCTGCTGTCAGGGTATCATAAAGCCTGATGCGAACGACCCCTTCTTTTAACGCACCATTAAATATGATGAATTCTTGAACTCGCCGTTGACTTTAGGGAAAACGTGAGTCCGAAGTAACCTATGCCCGAAGTTACGTTTCTCCTCCTTATTTTAGATGTTTTAGTAGAAAGGGACTGTAACTTTAGCATCCGTTTTTAACCGGGAATCATTACTGCAATCATCATTTTCATTCGTTCGAGGATCTTGAAATAAGGTGATTCGTCAGAATTTTCGTACGTGTGTTTAATCAGCCAGCTCATAATCCTTTTTGAAATAACGATGGAGACGCCCGGTCGTTCGAGGCAGTACATCTTCAGATGAATTCTAGAGCTGATATCACAGATCCCGTCGTTGTTCCCATGCATCACGAGGCTTGAGATAACTGGCCCGTCTCTGAACGCTTCACAAAATATGGCACACGCTGTCATATTCCTAGCAGCGCCCGCCCTAAATTGCGCCCCACATTTTGACGCACGAACATCGACGCGTTATCTCACGTCCGTTCCGTGTCTCGTTTCCGACAGTCGTAATTTTGCGGGGTGTTTGAGCAGGCGCAAGTAAGGCGTGCGTCAGACGTCATATTTCGCGCCTTGTTATCCTACATGAGACGCCTCTCGAAAAGTGCCCCAGCCGACCGTCGTGCCCTCTAGCAACCCGCCCTCTGGAACCAAGGGCGTGATCGCTCGCCCGTGCGACGTCTATGGGGACCCAGTGTCTGACGAAAGGCCCAACAAACAGTCCAAATGTCCTGTAAAATTCACGCTCCCACGCAAGAAACTCGCCTTAAGAGGTGCTACGTTTGGGACCAAATTAGCCAAGCCCTCCCAGCGACACAATTCGGACCGAGAATGAGCGCCCTCGAAAGCTGCCAGATTGCAGGAGGATTGTACGAGTCCCCTGGAGGCGGCTTTTGCTCTCTTACTCCTTGTTTTGATGTCAGAAAACAAGAGGGTTCGAGTTCCTTAAACGCAAGAGCTACATCGTCTTCCTATCTCTTCTGTCTACGAGTGTACTTTCTTCATGTTGAAGACGGAAATTTAAATTGTGAGCTCGGGTACAAATACCCATCTATTGTCAATGAATTCGAAAAAACGTGAATTCTGTGCCCTTCTACTCAGGCATTACAATTGACCTTTAAGCACCACCTAATCTAGAAGAAACATTTTAGGAACTTCTACTACACTTACGGCCTATGAACAATTTTTGTGTGAACATTTATTTGTGGCTCCAAGAATACGGCTAAAGGTTTTCAGTTTTATGAATCATTGATGAACTTGACAATTTTTCACATTGACGTTGACAAAAATTGTTAAGCTAATGAAGTATTTTAACGGCAATATTTTCCTTAATGGAAAGCAGGCCGTTGCTGCGTTAGTTTGAATATTTTTTACTATTTCACCAGATTTCGAACCGATGGTGGTGGTTGGTGTCTCTATGAGGCCCCTGGGATCATGCTGAGCCAAGCGCCATACGTAGCGAAAACGAGTCATGTATACCACTGTCATCACCAAACCTTTCCCTAGATGAAGTGCGAGTCATTTAAACAAAGAAATACTCTCACTAGTTCCTGAGATACAGTTTCAAGTCACCAAACTTTGAAGTTATTTTGTGACGTTTTAGGAGGTGCGCTCATATTATATATCCTAAATTGAGAATTTCATTTGCACGTATATGAAACCTAATCAATAAACCCTAACATTATACACTAATATGCCCTACTATTAATTGAATAATCCATAAAATAATGCTGCGATTATGAAGCTTTTTCATGACATTTTTAAGAGGCGGCGCTCGGTGCCCTATGTTTCTAAGGACCTCATATTGTAGTCTGAAATGTGAATTTAATTTACACGTATGTCCAGCTTACTGAATGTTGTGTTCACAAGCCCTTAACTATCAGGAGAATTTATATTTTTTAAATCTGAGAGAAAGCCGTCTTGCTTGGTGCTGGGATGAGGATAATCGTCATTTGGCTTCCTCCAGCAAGATGAATAACCCATAATACAATGTGGATTTGAAAAACGATTTTATGAGACGTTATCTAAGAAGGTGCTAATACTTTTTATTCATTGAAATAATTTCTGTTAGGTCACACCAGGGTGATATGTTCTCTTAATTTCATGATTCAAAAAAATTGGTGCGACTAAATTGGCCGTCGTCGTGATGATCTTGAGGATGTTTTTCTATCAAATTATTTCTTTATTTTTTATGAGAAAAATGTACATAAAATTTTCGTGAATTAGTAATGATGAAATGCACTTTGCTGCCGTGATAGGTTTTGAAAATATTCTTAGATAAGAAAAGAAAAGAATCCTTATCGTTCAAAAATGGTGGTAGGATATTTTAAAAGAAGAAAGAATATTTTTCACTTTGTCCAAAATGAAAGAGGTAAAAGATATTGAACTACTCGGAGTAAATTCCGTAGACTCATGCTACAAAAACGTCTAATTCTCGAAGAGCCTTCCGCTGAGAGCTTGTCCGATGCGAAGGAAAATTCTTGGAGATGCAAAAACCTCAAATTACCTCGGGGAAAAACTCGCCAAAATCGCTCGAGGAATCATTTAAAGCTCTAACCGTAAATAAGCTAAACATTATTAAATTATGTAACCGAATTACGTATATATACAGATGCATGCATTTTTTAAATGATTTTTCCCCTTAATGAATTGTTTATCGAAATATATTATTAATGGTTGAATATTATACGTTTATCTTTAATAAAGTGCTATATGAATAAATGAATGCATGAATGTATGAGATTTTGTTAAAAAAATATTGTGAAAAAGTACATGTTAAACTAAAAATCTGCAAATTTATGCATACCTTCATACGAACATATGCACATAGTTGAAATAAACATTATTTGGATGATATTAACATTCTCCTATCACCCTTGCACTTCTGGAACAGAGCGTGTTTTAGTAAAGGACCGAATTCTTTAGAGAACTTAATAGATTTGTGGCTCATTTGCAGTCGAATTCCTAAATGATTTTTTGGGAGGTGCGAGCACGTTTTTCTACCTGGTAATTTGGGGTTCTTGCCTCGCCAAGAATTTTCTTCGCATCAGACATGGTCTACGTAAGTGGAAGGCTCTTTGCGCATTAGACTTTTTTGGTTCGATCAGTCTACGGAGTTTACTCCCAGTAGTTCACTATCTTTTCTCTGCGACCTTTCTGAAATGAGCAGACATTTATATTTTCTCACCTGTAATCTTCCGAGCATCTATCGAAGTGAAGAAGCATACTTTCCCGTCCCATAAATAGTTTTAAGAAAACAATGAAATCCTTTCTTTTATTTTGTTGACGCAAGTTTGTTTCGTATGTCCTACGGAACATGTGTACTTGCCCTTCGAAGATAAATGGTTCTACTTCTTGCAAGTTCTCAAGTAACGTTGAATTCAAAATTCATAATAAACAAACGCTTATTTCCTACAAAACGAGCGCTAAACTCAGAGTATTGAAGGCTCTAATTTTGCAGCATGGGTGAATAGATGTATTCAGTTCATAAAGCAAGTCCACTAATTCATTTTTCACTAATTCAACCTTCTCAAGTCCAAGGCAGGAATTTTTTTACGTTCTCCGAGCCCTGGACATTTTTTAGGAGAGGGAGGGGCTGGAAGGGATCTCTGACATTTCTAGGTTTTCTTGATGTACCTAAAATATCACTGTTGACAATAATTAAAGTATTGTAATGATAGGTATCTGAAAAGCGGAATCACTATTATTAATAATATTATTTATTATTAATAGGTAATAAAATCAATGATATTATTAATATTATTAATTATTAATAAGTAATAATATAATTAATAATATTTAATTCATAATCAATGAAAGCAACTTATAACTTAAAGTTTTCTTTGCGAGCTCTGCATCGGTCTCTGCAGCAATGTTTCACATAACCAGTTTCAATGTTTCAAAGTTTCACTTAAATTGATCATGGTATATGTCCACCTTAAAATTTGCCGCATGAATTCTGCATCAGTCGCTTCAAAACAATCCCTCGTGTGCATGAAACCGAGAAGAAACGAATGCGTACATTTGATGTCGCTTTTTCGATCAGCGAATATTTTTGGCTTTGCAATCGCTGCAATGCCAGAGTCTTTAGAAGTCTCGATTTGCGAACATATTCAGGCTGGCCATCACTGCTCCTGCCATGTTTCGTAGGTAACAGTACGCTAGAGTGCGTCGTTAGCGAACGGTCTTCGGTAAATATTCCAGGCCTTTCGCTGGCAGAATTATGCTTCTTTCAAGCACGAGACTCGGCTTTGAGCTGCCCCATCAGGGCTCGTATGCAATGCTCTCTGCACTCGAAAGAAAATAATTGTTTTTATACGAGAAGCAAAAGGCTCCGCAGCCAGTGAAGTGCTTGCTTTATGCAGCGCAGGTAAAGATAGAGTGAACTTGGGCTTACTTACTCTTCCAAATGACTTGGAAACTGCGCGGGGGAGATCGGATAGGCATTTTGGAAAAGAATATGAAAATAGAACTGCATTTTGTACGCAACTTGCATTTCGTCAGTGCAAGGTAACTCGCAAGTCATTGAGGCGCCTGTAAGTTGGTGCGAAGTTTTTTCGGTGCAAAAAATGTCTATTAAAAATGCAAACGAGTTGTGAATGAAGAATAGTTCCGAGGGACTTGGACTGAAAATCATCGTGAAATTAAAAGTTTACACATTTGTAGTAAAGCAATTAACTCTGTGATATCCGCATTGTGTTAGAATGACAAAATAGGTATTTAAAATTACGGAAATGAATTGGAGCATGAGCAGTGGGTACAATCTGATTAATCTGCTTAAATGTTTGAAGCGCGCGAATAGTACTACATAACTTGAAAAAAATTACGTATCGCTGAATAAAATTAAAAATTAAAAAGAATTGAAAAATAAGATACTGTGAGAGTCTCGCATTTCAACAAATTATCGAGCAAATACTTAATGAAGGTAAATTTCATTGTACTATGGATCGTATCTCTGACTGTACGCAGCAACGTAGTGTGATGGTGTACTTCTGGCCAGTGTGATGCCACCTGTTGTGGGAGGCTGGACGTCACCTGTACGCGCGTGAGGCGGGACAGGAGAGAACCTCGCCTCGAGCTGGCAGGCCTTGAGTGTGTACTCCTAATGGCAATAGACGTGATCGTGCACTTAGCTTGAGCCATCCTATATTAAACAATCATTTCCAAATTTGAACATCCATACCTACTTATGGTTTAAAAAGCATTTTGATTCACAAACACAAAGCTCTCTTGAATGACAGTGCTTGTTCAACTCGACTCGAAATATTAACTTTGTTTCCGAAATATATATCTGCATGGCTCGCTGTAATGAGTTCGGTTTTTATTCTTTGTGTTGTATTTTAAGAATATTGCATTGCGCTTGTGTGTAAATGCGTGTGTGCATTCTTATTTTTCCCCTTTGTAGATACTGATGATAATTGTAGCTATCACTCGAAAGCTCTATTTATATAAATGAACTTCACTGGAACTCTGTGTTTCTACCTGCTTTTATAATTTGGTTTATTTAATGGTAAAATTTTCCCACAAAAACACATCGCTATTATTGACATGAAACATTTGATACGACTTTTCAAGGCATCATGATATTTGTGAACATTGCCCTTCTCATCAGTCGGTACCGACATTACCGAAGTCCATCCTTATTTCAATACGATCACGAGTTAGGGTGCCGGATATACTTTTGATTTTAATCTGAACATCAAATTTATGCTCGCCTTACGAGCAGTTGAGCGTGAGGAGACAATCCAACAAAATCTGCAATGTAAACCGTTGCAGCCGACGCTTCACGCCCGCAACCTTAAGGTCTGACATCGTTCTGAGAGAAAGAAAAATTCGCCGTTACTTGATTTATTCCTAATTTCATGTCGTCATAAACCAGTACGCTTACACAACCGTTCTTTTCTGTCTCGCTCGTGTCATTACACAGCTTAACTTTTTCCCGTTCCACCTGTAATTTTCTAAACATTATTATCAGTAATTTCAGCAGCTCGAGCACATACGTCGCCTCCAGATAGTTGATTATTATCCACTGTGCGACAGAAATTTGTACTGAGTATATGCTTGAGAAATTACAAATTTACTCATTATGTTCTTTTTAAACATTTTTCTACTATTTTGTATCAATCGAACAAAGCAATTCCGTGTCTTTCCCGCATTGTTTTTGCCTGTTTTCGAACAATCCTAACATTTGTCCACAATTTTTTATTGCATTGTAATGTTTCAAACTACGTCAGCATATGTTTTCCTCCTATGAAATTTTACTATTATTATTAGCTAGCTTTAACTCTCTCTTCTAATAAATGCCACTGTTCCAAAGAGCGGTTTTGACTTTCTCACACAAATTTTAACTAACTCATAACATTCACAGGTGGACTTAACACCTGCATGAACAATCTATCGTTTGACGTATGCGAATAAAGTTTAAATTGCCGGCCATGAAAGATGGTAAATACATCATGAAAATCATGACCTTAAAATTCTATTTTTTAAGCTATAAGAAATAATCCTCTTCATGTCAACGTTGAGCGGACGTCCGTCATCAAGTCGATGGAATACCGACTATTTTCACACACCGTAATAGAGAATAAATCCAAGCACAATAGAAATAAATCAACACACCTCAGTAGAAAATAAATCCACTCACCGAAATAGAAAATAAGTCCACACACCTTAATAGAGGATAAATCCACACACCTCGATAGAGAATAAATCCACACACTTTAATAGAGAATAAATCTACACACCTTGAGAATAAATGCCCCCACCTTACCGCTTATGCTCAAAGACTTCTACATATTTAAGCTCCCCTCAGGATTTTTGTGCTAAATTAGACTATTAATTAAGATGGAAGACTTCCGAGGGCTGCAGGTTAAACATATTCATTGAAAATTGTTTAACGTCGCATTAGAGATGATCAATTTGTAATAGAGCGATGGAATATTTCCTTGCTACGGGGACAAAGTATCCTGAAGGAATAATGAAGAGTTCAAGATGGAATAATGAGGAACAAAGTCCGAGAAAACAAGTAAAAGGCTCGTGTTTTGTTGAAGCGGAAAAGTGATACATGGCTTATAAAGAGTGCTTGTTTTTTCATGTGGACTGGATGTCTTTTTATAGGTCATACAAGCGTTCATATTTGTGTACTACAAACATTGTTTCACCTCATCCACATGCAAACAAATGCGTGCGTTGAAAGCTCACAAATGCATACGAAATTTTAGACGTTATGTTCTGTATCAATATGCAGATTACAATGTGCTGATCACAATGCATATCGAAATGCAGTACGAAGATCAAAATGCAGATCCCACTGCAGATCACAATGCGCAGATCACAATGTGCATATCACATTGGGCAGATCACTTTGTGCAAATCTCAATGCAGATCACAATACAGATCACAAAAGGTCAGAAGGATGGAATCAGACGCCCTGCTCTGAATGTTTTGTGCTCACGTTTTCATCACTCGCTAAAATGTTATTCATATCATCATCTCAATTATTTCAGACTACACGAACGAACAATCGTAAGCACTTCATGATATATGAAAAAATCAGCTAAATTACGACAAATTCATTTAAAAAAAAACGTGCTACGGGAAACTTTCGCTCGAGCTCCCCAAAAACATCGGACAGATTCCATTTTGAGTTTAAGTTTACTTTCATAAATTTCAGGTAATTCCATTCGAGTGAGCGATTTGACTCGCGAGTATTTTAACGAAAAGGAAACCAAGCTGAACAGCGGAGCGCTCCCGTATTTCATATTTGATTGCAGCAAAAATAGCGAAAACATTTTGTCATGCAGGATATCAGTGCCCCAACTTCATCACTGCAGAATTTCTGACTTGTTTCCCCGTCGTTGAGCAATATGCGCAAATTACATTTAGTTTCGCATACACGGATTACTATTAGTTTCGCATACACGGATTACTATTAGTTTTGCGTACACGGATTTCTATTAGTTTTGCATATACTAATTACTATTATTTATGCACACCAGCAAGTTATTATTAGCCTTGCAAATTATAATTAGTTTCACATGAAAGGACGAAAGTTCGCAATTCCCCCCAAAAGTATCAATTGAGAAAGCCACTCCGCACACCTCGAGCCATGAATCTATCACACTCTCACGTGTGCTTCACACCGCCGCTCTTTACCCCTAATTCACGATCATAAAACTGAATTCAGACTATTCAATTTAAGCCGAAAAACATTCACCATGGAACAAAACGTTACTTCAAAGTTGTTCCAATGAAATAGACTCGAAAAAAGTGCAGTGCGAATTGCGTTCTCGCGACGTAGTTGAAGAAGAAAATGCAAGCAACACGTCAACAATGGAAGTACTCCATCAGATTAAACTGATGTAAAATTGCTCCTTTAGTTGTCGGTACAAAATGAACTACGAATCCACTGCACAAAATAATTCAAACTTCCTACCAGTAGCACATCTCGAAGTGAACTCCCCTCATAAGCTGAGATTAGATGCTCCAATGTTTCTGAATGCCGGGTGCTAGAGGGACTGTGCGTTGTCGTGCAGCAGTGTAGTAGTGCAGCAGTGCAGCTGTGCAGTTAGGCAATAGTGCATCAGTGTAGTAGTGCAGCAGTGCAGCAGTGCAGCAGTGCAGTAGTGCAGCAGTGCAGCAGTACAACAGTGCAGCAGTGTAGTAGTGCATCAGTGTAGTAGTGCAGGAGTGCAGTAGTGAGATCGTACAGTAGAACCGCAAAGCGCAGCAATTCCTGTGTCTTTAGATCACAAAAGCTCTAATCCCGAGAACCTATTTTGAGGCCGGAAAGAGCAATTTAGAAATTTTTGTAGTGCATCACTCGTTCACGAAGGTCTCGAATACCTTCAGACTTCTGCCTGACCCGTTACAGGGCTTCCGTATTCGTAAATTAGGACGCTCTACTGCACTTAGACATCGCAATCCTGCTCGTCAGGCAGTCGTCTAAGTTTGTTAATGTCTCCCAAAAACTACGCCCCTCGAGAATGGCCGCGAGAAGTTCATCAGAGTCGCTTCAGTGCTTCACATAAAATTCGGCCATCAAGTCTGCCGATCCTCGTCCCTGAGTCATTGAATTGACAGAGTCGGAGCTCTCCTTTGAGAGAAGTAAGACCGCGCCGACGAGTTCGGTCGAAACAACATAGACTGCAGCAAACCAGTCAGACCCTGTCCTTATGAAATTAAATTAATGAACCGAAAGCAGCTATATCATCGCCTGTAAGAGGGCTAAATCAACATGAGGGAGGCTGGCTTCATATCGATGACAAACGAAGCTTCTGGAGCTCAAGATTAATGGTTCATAAGGCAGGACACTGGCCTGGCGGACCCATCCATCAGAAGGGGATGAAAGCCTGGCCCGTCTCTCCCGCCTCTGCTGCTGCTGTTGATCGCCGCAGGCCAGCTGCTAAATTAATTATCCTTGTCGTATTATCGAGAGTAAATACAGACGCTAATATCTGACCGGCAAAGAGTCGCGTCTTCGAGGATAAATGTAAACAAATGCGTTTGAAGATCTAAGGAGTGTTGTGCCGCGGTGTGCATAGTAGATAGAAAGAAAGCTGGGATGGAAAGAACATTATAAAACAGGTCTTCATCGACACGCAAGCACTATAAAACTAGTCTGCATTGATATAAACACAATAAAACCGGTCTGCATGGCCAAAAACACTAAGCCCACGCATGAAGGCACGTATACAAACTTAGGTCTAAGGTCTGGGCAGCGAAGAGTGGTATTTACGAGGGTAAACACAAATATCTAACGCATTTGAGAAGTCTACCTATTTCCGAGTTCGTTGCGTGAAAGTGATGTAAAACACTTATAGTTGTTTATCCATGCTAAAATACGAACCCAACACTTAGAAAAATTAGGGGCTGAAATTGCACATGAAATCTTCGCCTGCCTCGCCCCCAGTGTGACGTGCTCAGCGAAGTATAATGTGAACACTCAGCTGTGCCAAACGGCTTGTGTTGGCACAGGGCAGCTAACTTCATGCGTGCTGAATAAAGCGCGTTAAAGCGAGTACGCCTTGAGCTTTGGCAAAAGATGTACGGATTCGTTCGGACACCGCACGTCACAGCTTCAAAAGCGTACTTGAGGAGACTCGTTCCATTGAAGTGCGAGCTTCTATGCTTTCACGGAGGCCCCTCAGCCAGACCTCTCTGTGTCGTCACTCTGAGCGTCGTGTGGACCAAACAAACCCGTTAAAAGCCGACGCCGGGAGTGCAGAAAACTCTTCGGTTTGACGTTCAGTTATTTTTGTGGTGAAATACACGGGCGTTTGGAGTCAAGGAGTGGTTTTCTTCGTCTATCGCCGTGCGACTTGAGAAGCTGATTTGTTCGAGGGTCGCCAGTGAGTGTCGACCGCCACTCTCGGGATAAAGCGGGAGGCCCTCTCTATTTTACGCTCTAATACGGGGAAATGGAGGGGCGTTAAATCTAATGTGACCTGGAAGAGTACAGCTTACCGTTTTTAATACGAAAGGTCTCATGGAAATTCCGCTGAACGGCCCGCGTGTTGTTAGAGAACAGCATCAGCACGACCATTTTCAGGGCAGTGATGTAGAAAGCATGAAAAATAATACTCAAAATAATTTGTAGTAATACTCCATTATTCAGGGTGGGTCACAAAAAGTTTCTTTTTTTCAAATACTTATAGCTCCTTAACTTAGTACCATAGAAACTTTTATTTGGTCTTAATTCCACCGCCATTTAATGTAATTTCATCAGTTTAACCATTCTACATTGATAGGAATACTTCACGAGCAGATGAACGATCTGAATGGCGATGAAAACGAAACCATCTAGAAGTTTTTACAGCCAATTGTTACGGAGTTACAAGTATTTGGAAAAGGAAACTTTTCTGGCCCACCCACCCTGTACATCTACACACATCGGTGCAGGTCAGGGGGAAGTTGCGTGGGGGCCTTCGCGCAGTGCAGGGGCAGTGCTGAGACGACTGTACAGCCAGTCTTCCCTGACACTGACCGAGTGCCAATTGGTTGCAGTTACGGCTGACGTATTACTGAGGCCTGCCAGGAGATCAAGAAAATGGTGAGGAGCTTTCCCCTCTGCCCCTGCAGCCTGAGCTCCGATAAGACGCGCTCTGTGTGGCTGTGAATAGCGTCGAGGTGGTCCTGATCAACGAGAGCACTACAGAGCAAGTCTTCATGGAAAAGAACGTTACAGAGCAAGTCTACATGGAAAAGAACGTTACAGAACAGGTTAACATGGAAAAGAATGCTACAGAGCAGGTTTACATGGAAAAAACCGTTACAGAACAGGTTTACATGGGAAAGAACGTTACAGAACAGGTTTACATGGAAAATAACGTTACAGATCAGGTTTACATGGATATGAGCACCACAAAACAGGCCTACATTGACAAGAGCCCTAAAGATCAGGTCTAAATGGACGTGAACATCTCAAAACTTTAATGGTCCAGAACAGATCGACTTTACCAGCCAACAGTGAACGAACAATGCACACTTATGTAAGATGTAGTCGTTGTTGAAAATATTTATAAATAAAAATAGCAGAGAAGTTAAACAATTTTTCTCTGCAAGAACATAGGAGAAAGTATTTTAGTATGCAGGTAATACATTCTCCAGGAACATGAGTGCGTGTTCGCGACCACTTTTACATTTTCCGTTTTGCAAAAAGTGTCAGTGCACGGACTCGATAATTTGAGCGACGCCTCGCAGGGACTCGAAAATATTTCGCTGATTTTGACATATCCTCCCGCCGGCGCGGGAACCTTGACACGTAAATGCTGCCGGTGCGCTCACCGGTCAAAAATTACTGTTCCCTCTTCAAAAAATAAAAAACCCTTCTTCCACCACAACGGGTGTCCTCCGTCCGAGCGGTCTCGGCTCCCACAACAAAAAGTGAGATTTCGGAGCTGGCGCGCACTTCCTCTGCGTGCACCCGCGTCCTCAAAGTTACAGGGCTTTGTTTGACCTGCCAAGTTAGCGTCAGAGAAACGAGTTTATCAACGAGCGCAAAAATAAGGCGAAATTTTCTTCCTGGGTGGTCTGAAGCATAGCTCTACAGCGCCATGACGATGGTTGGGTGGTCTGGATGACGACGGCTGGCTGGTCTGGATGACGATGGCAGGGTGGTCTGGGTGACGATGGCAGGGTGGTCTGGGTGACGATGGCAGGGTGGTCTGGGTGACGACGGCTGGGTGGTCTGGGTGACGACGGCTGGGTGGTCTGGGTGACGACGGCTGGGTGGTCTGGGGGACGATGGCAAGGTGGTCTGAAACATAGGTCTGCAGAGCCATGACGTCAGCTATCGTCGAAAGAGCGTTCAAAGCAGCAACAATAGACGTTCATGGCGAGTACAAAGGCTTAGACTTTTTAAAATATGTACAAACATTTGAAAATGTTCAAGTTCAATGCTTTAAAAATGTTCAAATTCAAAGAATTAAACGTGCACTAAGTCCAAAATATGAACATGTTCGAATACAAAATTTTAAATGGTATTTCATCTAGTTTTCTTCAAGTCATAGCACACAACAAACCGTTGTGCCGTGTCAACAGATCCCTGACTGGGGTTTAGTTTGTCTCCCACAGAAACATATGAGACAATCTGCTGGCACTGTACGACCTCCTTTTGTGTAGTGGGACACGGAATGTTGACGTGGCGGAGGGGGAATGGGGACGGTATCCCGTGATCGAATTTCCCAGTTACAGCTTTGCCTCCTGTACATTTGAATGACGTGACATTACCAGTAGACACGCCCCGCTAAAAAATCGAGGGCCAAATGATGTTAGCTTCTTCCGATGCCCCCTTATTTACGGTAACTTTGTTATTAAATAATGTTATTTTCAGTATCACTGATACAGATTGCCATGTGTGACAATCTCGCAATTAGTTTAGGAATACGGACCTGAGAATTTTCTCTTATCTAAATCCTTAAAATCGAGGCAGGGAGACGGGCAGATCAAGCAACACTGGGATATTTTTATATAATGGGATACTCATTGCTACGCTACGTACTAGCAGATTGTTCATACTCCAGGTGCGTGTTGTTACCTGAGCAAATTTCCTCTTAGAAATGGTCAAATGTAAGTGAATTTCATGCATGCAGTACAAATTCGCGACATTATTTGAAATTTACGAAACGCACTTCATGAATTTCTAAGGTCCTATGATGTGACATGAGGGGTTTCCTGCCCGCGTCGTAAAGAAATCTTAAGGCAGAATACGTGTACTATACACCACATACATACGCGTAAATGTGTTTATGCACGTGCAAATGTGCGTTCGTTGAAGAAATACATATATACAAAATTTATAACAAATGTGGCACGCCTAGTACTCAGGGCAGGTGTGCGGTGCATGACTGAAGTAAATATGCTATTAGAGTTGTTACAGGGGCCTTCTATGATGCGCTATAAAAACATTCTAACGTTATGATGTTTAAAATGTTTTTCTAGTCCTTTGTATGTGAAGGATGTTAAAAAAATTCCTATATTCGTGTCAGCACCAAATTATTCGATTTGAGTCAAAAGCTGTATAAAATATCCGAGTGTTAACAATTAAATTGCCACGTTTCGATGTTTTTAACGTAATCTGCAAGTCGGTGAACCTGAAATGTACGAAATTTAGATAAAATCATTCCAATGATTACACATGATATATCCCACATTCGTACGATACTAGACCAGAAAAATGTAGATTAGGAAAATGAAAAATGTGCCTAGATCTCTATCACAATACCAAGATTTTATACTATGTTGTTTACAGAAACCATTTGAATATTTTAAAATCGTTTCTAATTTATACATACACACAACATGTCACTGAGAGGACTATGGAATTTTATGTTCGTAAATTGCTCAAATGATATGTGAACACAAATACTACTGGGACGTGAACCAGTTGGGGAACGTTCTGACCCCAGCCGCCGTTGGTGGCGGTGTCGGGGAGTGTCGAGGAGTGTCGGGGAGTGTCGGGGAGTGTCGAGGAGTGTCGGGGAGTGNTCGAGGAGTGTCGGAAAGTGTTGGGGAGTGTCGGGGAGTGTCGAGGAGTGTCGGGGAGTGTTGGGGAGTGTCGGAGAGTGTCGGAGAGTGTCGAGAAGTGTCAAGGAGTGTCGAGGAGTATCGGGGAGTGTCGGGGAGTGTCAAGGAGTGTTGGGGAGTGTTGGGTGTAATGGTACAACTCAACCTAACTTAACGTTCCAATTTACATTTTCTAGTTTAGTTTCTTATAATTTTGTGATATATCAAGCAGTAATGAGTTCGACTTAGAGGAGTAATTTTAGCTCAATTTTTACTATTTCTGATTTATCAGTTTGATGACGTTAGAAGCATCGAAACGAAGTAATTTTAAATGTACCGACTCCGAAAGGTTTTATTCACCTTGTGACTCATATCGAGTATGTCAGGAAGGATCCAAATAGAGGAGTGTTTTTAACATCCCTTACGCGCAATAAACTTGGAAAATATGCCATGATTGGAAAATTATGTACAAACGAAAAAACGCTGTTCAGTACGACTCAGTAGATAAGGCAAGAACAGTTTTTAATACACTGATAAATATTTTAATGTTGCCTGCCTTGAGGCGTGGGCAATGTAAGTGAAGGGATTGTGTTTGCATTACAAATCGACGCAGTTAATTTTGCAGAGCTAAGTGGGCAGTAGCGCCGCTGTCGTCCTCCTCCCTGCCGTTATCTGTACGTGGCCACTAGCGACTTTCTCGCCTGTGGGAATAAACCTAATAAAAAATAATAATAATAAGCGCGCCAGAAAAATAGCATCGCTGCGTAGAACTGCTCAAAGGCTCCTGCGCAATTACGTTAACTTTTATAGGGGTGCGATCAAGAAACTCGTATTTTCAAGAAAATGCGTTGTTTTTACAGCATTCCATTGTAGACTTGTACGTTATGATGCAGCATCCGGTTATTCTCGGTGACAGAAACTGTTCCAATGGAACTAAAGTTCAGCACCCAAGACGCGAATGACCAAACGTTTGTACCGAGGCACAAATGCGCGCGTACAATCCCCCCTCCCCCCTTCCCCACCCCTCAAAAAAAAAGAATATTTAGCTGGAGTGGGCAGCTCCCAATAATTAGTGCGAGCTGGTGGGAACACCAGAACGAATGGTGGGTTTGTCCACCATCGCTCATGACAAATTCAGACGTTAATACGCCATAAATTTCGGAACAACACGGTCATGAGAGGAGGAACCCGCTCAAAGAGCTCATTCCCTTCACCCCACCGGGGGGAATTGAATGAACAAAACCTTTCCCCCCTGAGAAAATGGGGTCCGAGAAGTCGTATCAAGACTACCCAGAATTGGACATAAGGCGTTTAATACCCGAGCAGTCACGTAAAGGGCAGTGCGCTGCAGCTTGTAATCTGAGTGTGGTTATTAAAGCAATATCCTGAAGTGCTGGATGCGGCCATTTCTGCTGGCTATAGTTCACTGAAACTCAATTGGGTGCGCCATTATGCTGGTGGCTCGTTGTGGGAGTGATATTATGCTAGTGGCTGGTTGTGGGAGTGATATTATGTTGGCGGCTCGTTGTGGGAGTGATATTATGCTGGTGGCTGGTTGTGGGAGTGATATTATGCTGGTGGCTGGTTGTGGGAGTGATATTATGTTGGCGGCTGGTTGTGGGAGTGATATTATGCTGGCTGTTTGTTGTGGGAGTGTCATTATGCAGATGGCTAGTTGTAAGAGTGTCATTATGCAGATAGCTGGTTGTGGGAGTGTCATTATGCAGATGGCTAGTTGTAAGAGTGTCATTATGCAGATAGCTGGTGGTGGGAGTGTCATTATGCAGATGGCTAGTTGTAAGAGTGTCATTATGCAGATAGCTGGTGGTGGGAGTGTCATTATGCAGATGGCTAGTTGTAAGAGTGTCATTATGCAGATAGCTGGTGGTGGGAGTGTCATTATGCAGATGGCTAGTTGTAAGAGTGTCATTATGCAGATAGCTGGTGGTGGGAGTGTCATTATGCAGATGGCTGGTTGTGGGAGTGTCATTATGAGGATAGCTGGTTGTGGGAGTGTCATTATGCTGATGGCTGGTTGTGGGAGTGTCATTATGCAGATTGCTGGTTGTGGGAGTGTCATTATGCAGATGGCTGGTTGTGGGAGTGGCATTATGAGGATAGCTGGTTGTGGGAGTGTTATTATGAGGATAGCTGGTTGTAGGAGTGTCATTATGCAGATGGCTTGTTGTGGGAGTGTCATTATGCAGATAGCTGGTTGTGGGAATCTCATTATGCAGATGGTTCGATGTACGAGCGTTCACGCTAAAATTGTACCGCACTTCAAACGCTCGCTAATTGCAATTATCGAACGCAGCTCCTGCGCACAAGAAGTTTGCTGTTCTCATGTCTCTAGGGCAGCTAGACTACATGTCTGACAGGTTTTCATGTCTGTAGTGCAGCTAGACTACATGTCTGACATGTTTTCATGTCTGTAGTGCGGCTAGATTACATGTGTGACATGTTCCCATGTCTAAAGGTTCGTGAAGAACGTCGCATAGAGCCAAGTCTTTGATGAGCATCAGATCTTTTCAAATCAAGATGCACAGTTTAACATGCGCGGCTACTGGCGCTCATTATTCGGAAAGAACATGCGTCGAGGCAAAAATAGGTATACCACCAGATAGATTTTCATCGGCTTGCACCGTCGACGCACAATTAATACAAAACACTCATATTGCACTAGAGCCATCGCAATCTCCCGGGATGCATGTGAACCCCTGCTCCTGGTTCTGGTGCAGATATATGCAGTGGGGCTTCCTTGCTCCACTGCTTCAGTATATCTTGGCCTGCCGAACTACCACTACACACAGACTGCACGCAGTCTGCAACACTCAGACTGCACGCAGTCCACTACACACAGACTGCACGCAGTCCACTACACTCAGACTACACGCAGTCCACAACACACAGACTGCACGCAGTCTGCAACACTCAGACTGCACGCAGTCTGCAACACTCAGACTGCACGCAGTCCACTACACACAGACTGCACGCAGTCCACTACACTCAGACTACACGCAGTCCACAACACACAGACTGCACGCAGTCTGCAACACTCAGACTGCACGCAGTCCACAACACACAGACTGCATGCAGTCCACAACACACAGACTGCACGCAGTCCATGACACACAGACTGCACGCAGTCCATGACACACAGACTGCACGCAGTCCACAGGACACAGGCACAGACAGTCTGGATTCATTACACGGAATTTAGTACCATCAGTTAATTAAATGGAGCATCATAGACTGCCTGACCAATAGTCAAATTACGTTTTGAAACTTGTGTTGCGTTAAGAACGAATTTCTCTTAGAATTTAATCGATCATAATAATTATACTACGCCCCTTGTGGCCCCTAGGGTTAGATCCGTCAGCAAATCAGTCTTCTCTAATTGGAGTCTAAAATCAGCCTTCTCTAATTGGAGTCTAAAATCAGCCTTCTCTGATTGGAGTCTAAAATCAGCCTTCTCTAATTGGAGTCTAAAATCAGCCTTCTCTAATTGGAGTCTAAAATCAGCTTTCTCTAATTGGAGTCTAAAATCAGTCTTCTCTAATTGGAGTCTAAAATCAGCTTTCTCTAATTGGAGTCTAAAACCAGTCTTCTCTAATTGGAGTCTAAAATCAGCTTTCTCTAATTGGAGTCTAGAATCAGTCTTCTCTATTAGAGTCTAAAATCATTCTTCTCCAATAGTAGCCCATTTTCCTATTTTGCTAATTTGATTGAGCCAAGTACCTTTATCTCTTCACCTTTCAGCAGCGGTGGGATCTCGATGGAGTTGCAGAACATTTATTTTTCCAATGCGAACGCTGTGAACTCTTGAGAGATCCTGAGGAAATCGAAGTGAAAACTGGAACTATATATACTGTAGATACCAATCTCGTACCCGTGATATCGTACAAAAATCTTGTTTAAAAGTTTTACTAATTCGAACTTTCCAAAGTCCCGTTTAAGCCTCCTACAATTCATCTCTATTGCCCAACAGATATCCAAAGCCAAATAAAAAAATTCATTCACTTAATCCCAACGGACGGTAGCCGTGATACGATGGAAAAACCTTATTCAATTACTGAGAGAGTAGATCTGAATTGAAAAGCTAATTTTTTTCAACGAACAAGATTCACGAACTTCAGAATTACGTCGATACCGCACGTCGTCACTGGAGCAGGCGCCTTCACCGCCTAGCGCGTCGTGTTGAAAAAGGCTCCCGACAACGGCAGGCCTTCACGTGGGAGCGCTGCGGGTCAGCGGGGTCTGGTCATGCGATAATTCACTTACCTCGAGGAAAAGGATTCCTGGGCCCTCATTGGCTGCGTGATCCATCACAGGGCGGCCAATGAGGAGGACAGGTACTCCGTGCGCTCAATCACGCTCAGATTATGTCTGGCTGCTGACCGGTCCCAGCTGGGGGTACTAGTGGTACCTGAACGTACCCCTGGTCAGGTACCTCACCAGCCAGGTACCCCACCAGTCGGGTACCCCACCAGTCAGGTACCCCACCAGTCAGGTACCCCACCAGTCAGGTACCCCACCAGTCAGGTACCACACCAGTCAGGTACCCCACCAGTCAGGTGCTACATGTTTCAGGTACCTGGCAGGCGTGGTACCTGGCAGGTGGTAGTTGATAAGTCCCTCTACAATCTCTTCCTTACCACACAAATTCAGCACAAACCGTCTTACGCACACCGCCATGTGTTGTGTTCAACGCACACACTGACACACGCGTGTGCACACACAGGCAACACAAATGTGCTCGAGTGCCCTATCGAGTACCTCTTTTGTATCAAGTGTACTGGGTATTTTTAGTATCATCAGATCATCGGACCCTTCAGAATTAATATCTGATTTGATACTTAATAACGTTCATCAATAACGAAATGAGAGACCAAAGAATAAGACGACTGAATGAAGTACTATTTCATTATACTGATTTAGTCCTTCAACAACAACTTCGTAATTGAATTAGTATGGAATATTGTTCCCGAATTCTTATACATTTGAGAAATTTATCAATAGAGAGTGTGAAAAAATGATATAGAGTCGCAAAAGAAGCGAACGTCCGTTCCTTGACCAGACACCTGCGTACGCTGTAGTCAGGTAACGAAATCGTCCGTTACGAGTAATAATTTAACTAGGTCAGCAGTGACAGCAGGCAATACGTGCAATTCTTAAAAATTTCAAGTAATACGGGAAAGTCCTAAACATTTCAGGCAATGCTTGAAAGGCCTAAACATTTCAGGTAATACGTGAAAGGCCTTAGTATTTCAGGCAATAACTGAAAAGCCTAAAAATTTCAGTCAATACGTAAAATGCCTACACATTCGAGGCAATACCTAAAATGACCAGTTCACTCAGTTGTTGGTTAGGCTAGGTAAGGTTAGGTTAGGTTAGGGTAAGCAACTAGTGTAATATCATCAGTCATTGCATGAAATGACTAAAATATTAGTCATTGCTCGTAATGACTGATTTTACTCTGACTGTAACATGTACTCGTGCGAGATACGTGCGTTTGCTGATCAATAATTAGAGATAAGTACGTACGCTGATCAATATTTCTTCGAACCGGGTGTCCCTGAATTATGTGTATTACACTGCACTGTACTATGATGCCTTAACTATACTGCTCTGAACTCTATCACCCACAACTATTATGACGTGAACTATGAATGTCGCTCCCAATTATACACACAGTTCAGTGACGTAAGATCATTTTTCTGAACTACTTTTTTTTTTGGAACACATCTACTGCTGGTAGATTCTACTACTGCTTTCACTGCTTATCATTTCCAAGAAGGTCTCGCGTCGGAAAAGATCTAATTTCTGTCTCTACCATTTCCCGAGAGGAATTAAAAAATTTTCGAGCCGCTGTACAAATCAGCATAGTTTGAGTCCCTCAATCACTCCATTCGTACAGTTGTGAACTGAAAATTTTCAAATTATTTCTCATGTGCAGATTCGAAACCTCTTTTTACGGTCATGAATCCTGACCTAGAGTAAGTCGAAGCATTGATGAATTATCTCTTTTCATCTACTTATCATTTTTAGCGCCCAAGTATTTAATTCTGACGAAAGCCGCAACTGAAGAGCAACCCCGATTCAAGTCGTTAGGTCTTCTGTCTACGGTGACTTTTTCTTCGAAGGTTCGCAATTTTCAGACGTGCGTGCGCCATCGCAGGCTGTGAAGCTCCCGATCGTCCAGGACACGCACTCGTACCAGCGGTATGGAAGGGAGGGCTGGCTGGCACCTCGTCATTATGAAGCTCGTTGCCACTGCCGCTGCGGGAAATGGGAATAATTCGAGGATTATTCTAGGGATTTGAGTCCTGGCAACAGCACGCTGATGGTACATCTACTTTATTCGTCCGACGTTAGAATATTCTACTTTGCAATGCGAGTTATACCTGCATCAACATCTGCAACATGAGTTATATCTGCATCAACATCTGCAACACCAGTTACATTTTATTACAGTTGCAGTCTCCACGCATTACTACTCCTAATTTTTTCATGTTGGTAGAGCGACCTCTTTCTAAGCTACGTATCTCGCATCACTACCTGGCCGATTTTTCGAAATATTTTCAGTATAAGATACAGTAACGGCGAGACCTTCATTGCAAAGAACGCTCGGACTAAAAGAAATATATTCCTATAAATTCGCGAGGTGATTGATAAAGTATTTACAAATTCACATCGTTCGAAGTGCTTTGCTTCATTTTCTAACGCGTCCCACACTTTATTGCGGGGGTGATAATCTGCCAAGGAAACGACGTTTGACGGCCGAGGCCTCACAAATTGTGTCCCTGTAGTGGACGTGGCCAGGGAGATGGGACGGAGTACAAGAACTTTTATGTCGGATGCAAAAGGCTTCCTCACCAATGATAGGAAAGACAAAGGAAGAAAGGAAAAAGATAAAGTAGAGGGACATGTGGAAATTACATAGGTGACGAGCCATGATGGAGATATCAGTATCCAGAAACATCCTGTGCAAGGTTCTCAAAGAAAAGTGTGAATGCCATCGCCAGACCCACCGTAAACATATCATACAAGCAGGAGCGAACTGCCTGGGCGGAAAATGCACGAAAATAAACTTTCGCAGAGTTCTTTTTACGGATGAGGCCCAAGCTACGATGGATGGTCCCGATGGATGGACCAAAACGTGGATTCTTCATAGAGCCTCTCGTCTTAGTCGCTTTCAGCGCCAAGGTGTTGGAAGAGGGGGCTGCTTTGGGCAGGGATTATTGGC
Source organism: Orchestia grillus (assembly GCA_014899125.1). Lineage (NCBI taxonomy): Eukaryota > Metazoa > Arthropoda > Malacostraca > Amphipoda > Talitridae > Orchestia > Orchestia grillus. Next base: position 36,630 of record VOMN01031221.1, read on the forward strand.
AACGAATTGGTAAGACCATTTCTATTGCCAAAATGTGCTAAGATCACAAGCAAAACCTACACCCGGTCCCTGGATGAACATTTCTTACAATGGTTAGACGACCGCCAATTGCACACAGACGGCAGCTGACATTTGTACATGATAATGCTACATTTCATTCAGCCTAGACTACCATTTCATTCCTGAATACTCTGACCATCAAAAAAGGACATTTTATGATTAGGCCTCCTGCTTCACCAGACCTAAACCCCATCGAACAACCCCGGTTCATCTTGATTCGAAACTTTTGCGAGAGAGATGCTTAGTGTACATCGAAGAGGCCCTGTGAGAGAAGATCAAAAGTGTCGCTGTGTCCACAACAGCTGCTCAGATAAATTGATTAACAGATTCCATGGAGAAAAGACTATTTGATGTGACATCCAAGCAGCGAAATTCCGTTGACAAGTACTGGAGACACCGTTGTGTTAGGATACTTTGCTATCACGCTTTTTATTTACAATATGTTGTTTTCCTTAAAACATATCCTCAAAATGCAGTACATGGTACAAAGAATATATAGGGTTTTATTTATCTGCAGATGACAATTTCAGCACTTGTAATAAGAGTGGCAGATTGAAAAACGAAGAATAGTAGAATAATTGATAGAACTTTGCACACACTGCATCAATCCTCTTGCAAATATATTGGAATATTACCCTTAGCAGGAGACTCGAACCTCACTCCGATACTGGATCTTAAGCTCGAAATAGTTTGAAAAATTGGACTTGCAGTAAAGCGTGACAAAAAGTTCTCATACAGTTTTGCTGTGCGGTAATTTAATTACATGAAAAATATTCATACATTTGAAGCAAAATTTTGGTTATAAACAAAGCAAAGAAAAGCTTTTCATGCAGTGGCGGTAAAGCTTCGTTTTCCAATTGAATTTCCGCGTGCGAGCTCATAGAATTCATTTAATCATCTCAGAATTTAATTTTTAGAAGTAAAAGATGAAACTCACATGAATCGATATTGTCTCGCCGTTCGCTCCGGTTAGTTTCAGCACCATTAATTCGCTCTCACGAGGCCATTCTGATGCAAAATGTTACATTCCGTAAACTTATCACATCATCTCAACCTACCACGACTCGGTTGCGTGTCTGAGCGACATTGGAAAGCTGGACTTTTATCCCACAATCCTTAATTTTGCGCTTTATTTGTGAACGGTTACCGATATCAAGACCCTAATTTTAGCCTTAAATAAGTCGCGCTTTGCAAAATAATTCGTCCTTTACACATACGAACCGAGCCCTAAAGGGCAAACACCGTTTGCAGCGTCGTGATGTCGAGAAGCAATGAGCGTTCTGTGCTATCATAGAAAACTAAACGTGTAAAAATCGTGGATTTAAAGTCACAGAATTTGCTGACGGAATCAGTTCATAAATACGGAGTGCTGTCTATTATGATTACACTGCTGGACGCGCCTCGCTAGAAATGGCAAAAAATTATGTTAAATTTTCAAGATGCCCTCTTATTCACGTTAACTCTGATATGAAATAATGTTATTTTCAGTGTCACTGACACGGATTGCCTTATCTGACAGTCTCGCTATTAGTTTAGGAATACAGACCCGTGAATTTTTTCCTATCCAAATCCTTGAAAGCGTGACAGAGAGACGGACCAAGCAAGCAAGCAAGAAACAACTGCGGATTAGTATATAGCGGAATTACTTCCTCGAGCGGGCAAATTGATCACATATTCGGGCTACCCGCAATAAATAATTACGACGTCTTCACATTTTACGCACCAATCTACGGGATTGCACGCCGTCGACCATCACTTGAAGCTTTAAGAGCTAAATTACAAGGCTATTTGCCTTGTAACTTGACACCTTCGTAACCTTAAGTGCACTCGCAGCCCACGGCAAGCTGACAACTTCTTCTAACAACACTGCCGGGACGCACGAAGTTTTCAACTGATTGCAGTCCATTAGAAATTTTAAGAAGATGAGCTGGAGCGAGCTTTGGCTTATGCTGCTTTTTTTATGTCAAACTATTTAGTTTTATGCCTAGCAGGCATCAGTTTGCATTAAAAAGTTCGCGAGGGTAAAAAATTTTTTTAAATATACAAGGCTGGAACATTTTCCAACAAGCGAGGCTAACACCGAAGTATCTTTATTCACACTCGATGCACCTCGTGTCCACGATATTACTGATCGTAACCTGTTTATTTTTGCCAAGAAAAGAGACATATTTCCAACTTTCGAGAACATCCCAGTTCTTCGATCTAGAGAATGGAATCCAGGCAGCGATTTGTTGTTCATAACGCAGCATTTTCTCTCATATTTCTGAACGAACTCATATCTCGGGCGTGTATTGTTCCTATTTAATAATGTGGGAGCTGGCGTGAACCGTCGTGAGTAATCAACCTCATTTTTTTAGTACCTAGATAGATAAATAAATAGATAGATGAGCGCTGGTATATTTTGCAGGATATGATGAAAAAAGCAGTGTGATGTAGAGGTGTAATTTTGACAGAGTTGTTGTTGGGATCTTCTAAGGAGTTATTTCTTTAAGCCTTACAGGATGTGAAGCTTCAATTAATTCTTTGAGTAGATCCAGCAGCTCGTCTTCCCCCTGACGGAGGGAGCAAAAACTTCAATTTTGTGCCGTGGTGCAAACACCAAAACGAAAAACGAGAGGCTCTCATTATGTGTGTGTGCCGCTTTCGTTGAGTGGGACTGATCTAGCCAGTCCCACGTCATGAGTGTGTCATTTCCGTGGTTGTTCTCCTCAGTCAGGTGTCACTGGTGGTCGTTTTAGATGACTGAGGAGATCAGTCTTATGAACCGAAAGAGTTGCTTGCGTCGGTGTCTACCTACCTGTACGATTGCTGCTGAGGCGAAAGTAAAAAGGAAATGGAGGCGCTGAAGAATTGAGAGAATGGGGAAATGTAGGTAATGATTAATTGAGAAAGTAGGGAAATGGAAGTCAAGAAGAATTGAAAGAATAAGCAATTAAAGATGAGGAAGAATTGTGAGAATTAAGGAATAATAATGAATGAAGGTAATGAAGAATTGAGAGGATGGATAAATGGAGACCATGAAAAAGTGTGTGAGTAAGGAGATTGGGTAACACTGAATAGGTTTTACTAAGATAATACTGATGATTACTTAGAGGTTATAAAAATATGAGCATATCAAGAAATAGTAGTACCAAAATGTAGGTATTACGATAATGCTGATGGCAAAGAAATATATGAGGTAGGGAAGAAAAGTAATGATGGAATTTTAAAAAATACGGAAATGAAGTCATTAGGGAAATACGTACATGTGAGATGGAACGAGCAGTAATACGGAAATAGAAGTTATACTTCACAAGGAATATAGTAAGGAAATAAAGGCGTTACTGGAGTGTTGATAGCACCAAAAATCTTAATTTCCCTTTCATTTTATTCCTTGTTTGAAGCAATAACTTCCCATTTCTCTTTAAGTAGGCAAAGAGAAAAAATTAGCACGAAAACTTTACTTTTGCAGTCAGATCAATGAATTTTCAAATTTGACTTCGTTACGACAATTTAATACCAGTATTAGCCGCTGATATTTCCAGTATAACGTAAAAGCAAAGTTTAGTAGGAATAGCGGACATTTTCTATTGTTTTGCAATAACGAAAGTCAGGAACTTGAGCCACGAACAAGAATCATGCTTCTTGTGAGGTACAATACGAAAAGGAAGGCTGCAAGAACGAGGATGAAACAAGATAATTGAGGGAACAAAAAAATGGAGACAAGAATCTGCTTGGCGGTAAAGATACAGCATCTAATTTTCTTAGCCTCGGTCGGAGTTGCTAAAATTTCCCCCGGCCAATTACGAAAATTTTCTATCAGAGTTTTGAATTTTGCTTAAACTTGCGGTCAACTCCTCGAATTTCTGAACGCTTTCAGTTATTTTTCCAGCTTTCGAATTTCTTGAGCCTGACTTTATTCTTTTGAATAGTCACAAAAGCTTTCCTTCGTTCGTAAATGATCATGGACGGTGAGTATCGAGACCAACGTGACTAGTCCAAACGATGAAGAAAAACAGACGTCTGTAGTTTGAGAGTCTTAGCACTGAGGGACATCTCCATCAGAATGTTAAATTAAATCAATTAAATGCTTAAGTTATTTTAATGCTTTGAAGCTTTTCTCGAGGAGAGGAGAGTTGAGGGCTCACAACTCAGAAAAGAAAATAAGAAAAAAGGTGAAACATCGACAAGCAGCAGCAGTTTTTGGCCCCTCACTCAGACAGCAGCGGTTGTAATTAGCGATTTTTCCTCCAGTGATGCACCATGTCGATGCAGCTTGGCATGGCAAGTCATAGTGAATTTGTACGTAACTGTATTGAGTGCCGAATGTGGACTTTCATTGTAAGTTTATTTTTTGCACTCGAAATATACGTGTTGAACCATGCTACGTTTTAGCGCATGCATGAGGACTAACCTTAATGAGAAAAACAAAATTTTTCCTTAAAATGCTCATTTTTGATTCAAGCTAAGTGAGGATTTCACAAAGCGGCTTCTCTACGAGGAAATGATCCCAGTATAAATTGGCTTTCAAGCGAGAATAACCCAAGCACTACGAGCGCAATTGCATTGCTCTCCAGCAGAACTGATGTCCGACGTGGGATGAATTTTAAAAGAATAAAAGCGAAAAGGCTGGTCGGAAGAGTGCCGCTACGAGTAGAACGAATTCCCGCGAGAAATAGCATCAGAGGGAAGCCGTTGAGGGATCATTAGAGGGAAACACTTCATTTTGACCGGAAAAGCATCCGAGGCAAAGCGTCCGAGGGGTTTCCTGCCTTGCTGCTGCTGCTGCTCCCTCAAATTACAACGTAACTTTGGCCTCGAGAACGACCATCAGATCCGGGCCCTAACGATGGTCTCAATTTCGACTCATTTCACACCCAAAGCCCGATGTCAGGACGCAGCTTGGGCGCTTGTCACGGTCTGATGAATGTTTGCCGGTCTTTTTATGTGGACGTGTTGAGGTCTCTCTCAATTTCAACGCTCGTGTCATTTCCTGTCAATTTTACCAAGAAATCGACCGAAATGACCGAAAGTCTCATTAGGAAATGGAACAAGAGCGTGCCACGCGTCCGAGAAATGCTAAATGGAGAGGAATGAGAAAAATACATAATGACTTCCGGTAGAAGGAAATTAGTAGCTGTGTATGCTCATTTCTTACTGTATAGAGTAGCAAACTTTAATTAACACGTTGTTTGCGCCAAAAAAGATAGAATCTATGCTTCTCGGTAATAATTTTGCATCGATGGCTCACTCGTATTTATCTAAACTATTACGCACAGTATTTATCAGTGATCAGTGAGTATTTGTTAAAAATAGTGCAAGTAAATCTTAGCGAGTCTCACACAACTATGTAACAAATGAACACCAGTCTGTTCTTTTTTTGCCTGTTGCATGAAGAATATAATGTTCCCGCTTTTATATAATTCTTAAAAGGCTTGAGAACATAATCTTCGAGCTAATAATCGATAAGCTAGTTAACGTTACTGTAATATTGCACACTTTAAGTGGTAGAACCCCACTGTGGCCAGGGCGTGAAGGCCCAAACATCTCCAGGGTTTCCAAGATTGTCTCCGAGCTTAAAATAATCTACGGACTTAAGTGTTCACGTTTAACTTAACATCGAGCGTTCAAAGTTTGAAGGATTGGGGCATTCTGAGATCACTCATTCTTTCTATTTGGAATGGATGTTGTACGAGGCCTCACTAGTGTACAATGGAGACCTAGAAAGTTGTGAGTTTCAAATTCGTTACAGTGACTTATGGCTCGGTCTTAGACAAGGTGAACGAGTACAATAATAAGTAGCAAAGCGGTAATTTCAACGTGAAAAGTATGTAGTGTCCAAATTTATTCAAGATTTAGCGTGATATTTAGCATGCAGTGATGATTTGACGTTCAAATCCGTATTAATATTGCTCAAGAAATATTTGCAATTAAATTTTTTCATGCATTTTTCCCAATATACTGAATTTCAAGAAAAATTTGCGATTCAAAATTTGCGTACATTTTCTTCGATATACCGAAACAACCAGAAAATTCTGTAAATATCAGTACATGCTCTATTTGAAGTTGATTCCTCAGTGGTACATTATTTTTTAAAATGCGACTTAGTCATGAATGCTAGTTTGATTTTCTAAAACTGATGCCCTTTTTTTTCTTTTCTAACCCCTGTGTACACAAGTCAGCAAAGTTAGGATAACGTGCGTGCGTTCGACGTCTGCACGACTTCCTTAAAACAGAGTTCGATCCCAGGGACCTGAACTGAAATTTCGAAACGAAGGCGATGTGACGTGGAAACAACCGAAGAGACAGAACTGGTGAGCCTCTCCTTCTGAAAGTCTTTTACATCTCTCATGAGACTGAACCATGACAAAAATATTAGGATAATTGGGTTATTTTTATTACCCTGAAAACTGTATACGCGAAGCCTACAAGTCCTCTTCCACAGAACCACGTACCTCTACGTTCACTCTTTTTCTTGCTCACATTGTACGTGAAGTATGAAAACGAAAATACGTTTATTGTAATTCCCCAGCGGTGCTCCATTGCGTCATCAAGGGTTGAAATGATCAGAAAAATTGGCCCCTATTCAATGATGGCGGAGTTGTAGCAATTATGAAAGAAGGGAGAATTCCAGGGCCCCATTCCATTTATTTCGTGGTTTCGATAAGTGATAAGAAGAGAAAACATATACGTCGCGTTCATAATGACATTGAGAGGGCAGTCGTTGCAAAGCCTATGTAACATTTTCAATTAGGGTTTTTTGAGTTAAGTTGATTGTTTTTTGTTCGACGTATGATTGACTTTTCCGAATGTAGGAAAAGCTCTGTTTTAATGACACTGAAGACAAGTTTTGCGCAACTCGAAAGATTGACTTCTGACGCACATCTTTTTGAAGAAGTTGTTTCATCAGTTGTTTCATCATGTTTCATCAGTTGTTTCAGCATGTTTCATCATGTTTCATCAGTTGTTCCAGCATGTTTCATCATGTTTCACCAGTTGTTTCACTTTTGCGCCGCCCGCGTTTCCAAAACAAGCGACACGAGCGTTGCGCGTATGGAAAAACTTACGCAGGTCACCAAGCCTGTGAGCACCGGCAGTTCCACCTGAATTTCGAAGGGAAAATTCCAGCCCATTTTATGTATTTTTATGGGTCGATAAGGTCGCCGATGCCTTAAGTTGAACCGTAAAAAGATCATTACGTGGCAAGTTTGCCAGCCGTTGGCTGCCCGTTGAAATTTCGATGGCCGAAACGCTATTCGCTGACCGACTCAGAACGAAGGGGTTCGAGAGGGGGGACAGGAGGGGGGGGGAAATATTCGCTGACCTACTCAGAAAGAAGGGGATCGGGATGGGAAGGACAGGGGGAGGGAACTATTTGCTGACCGACTCAATATAATATTTCCCGCCATCTGAGCATGATATATTCAAGAAGAGGTACATCGTGAAGGGGTTATCCGTCCTAATGATCCACCAATTCTACGAACAAATGCTTCAACTGCCAGGCCTGTCATTCACGATTAAAATCTGAAATAAGTGTATCTCTACCCCTACAATTTGTTCTGTAATTTACACTGCGTTTTTTCAGTTTTCTTAGATGACATTCACTGATGAAGTAATTCACGAAACCAGACTAATTTGAGTGTCAAATACACTTTTTTTCATAGCAACGATTGCACTTTTTTCTTATCCAGGGTTAGGTTCCCAAACGCCACACCAATTTCTCCAATGAAAACTGTCTTTCAAGTGAGAGCCTTTCATAAATACAGAGTCTAATTTTTCCCCTCAGTTTCCACGAATACCTATAATTTTGGTTCTCCCCCCAGCAGATTTAACGACAAATTCAATAAGTTATCATAGAAGCTGCGAGAAAAATGGACTGGCTGCTTCTGTTGTGATAAATAAATATAATCGGGCCATGTATACAACGCTACTAAAGCGACAGCGGGGACAAGCCACTTGATTGAAGGAAGGAGGGGACAACAGATGGAGGGGACAACAGATGGAGGGGACAACTATTGGAGGGAACAACAGATGGAGGGGACAACAGATGGAGGGGACAACAGATGGAGGGGACAACAGATGGAGGGGACAACAGATGGAGAGGACAACAGATGGAAGAGATAACAGATGGAGGGGACAACAGGTGGAGGGGACAACAGACGGAGGAGACAACAGATGGAGGGGACAACAGGTGGAGGGAACAACTGATGGAGGGGACAACTGATGGAGGGGACAACTGATGGAGGGGACAACTGATGGAGGTGACAACAGATGAAGGTGGACAACAAGTGCAGTATATTAGGGTGTCGAATATGAATGTGATAAAGAGTTGAGGGAGTAAGGAAATGGAATGATGATGAACTGATAGCGTATGAAAATGCAAAATTGGGAGAGTTAGGAAATGACGGGAGTGAAGAATTGAGAGAGTAAGGAAATGAAAGAAGTGCGGATTAGAGAGTGAGTTAGGAAATAAAGAAAGAGAAGAATTGAGTGAGCATGGAAATGGATCGAATGAAAAACTGAGTGAGAAAGAAAACCTGGCCAACACCAACTGTCACCACCTGACCAACACCAACTGTCACCACCTGACCAACATGTGCCACGTAGGGTCACGTGAGAGCGCCGTCGTCGCGGCACCCGCAGGCGAAATAAATTCAATTCGAGCGCCAATTCCTTGTGCGCTCCTGGGCGAGTTCTCTGCCGCAGTGAACGTAGGCGTTGTCGCACCACGCCATCGTGACCTCTCCTACTCCGAGGTATTGAAACATTTACTACTTCTTCTTGCAAATGTAAGAAGATCTGGTGGTAAGAAGATCTGGTGGTGAGAAGATCCTGTTGTAAAAAGACCTGGTTGTTAGAAAATGTTTTTGTAAGAAAATCTGATAGCTAGTCCCTGATCTGTTTGTGAACTATTCCCACAAATGTAAAATGGTATCATCCGTTCAAAGTAAATTGAATGGCGGTAAAAATGATACTATATAGAAGCTTCTACGGCTATTAGTTACGGAGTTGTAAGTATCTGAAAAAATGAAACTTTTTTGTGGCCCACCCTGTATTGACCAACGTCTGCCCGTCTGTGCCCTAATGTACTAATATTTTCCCGCCTGTGCCTTAATGTACTCTTATATACCTGCCTATGCCTTAATTTACTTCTATATACATCCTCAACATTAATTTATCTGCATATACTTCAATTTCCCTAAATTTACATGCGGATTAAAGATGAACTCTAATTTACCTCAGCGAATCATAATTTGCTCGGACGAGCGTGAATATTTATTTAAATTTTCCTTCCTCTTCCATTTCAGTTACACGAGCATCAGTTGAAAAGTACCGTGTAGCCCAGGGTTTTATGGATCTCAGGTACAACGTACACACACACAAACACACACACAGTAAAACGTATTTAAAAAAAACGGTGAAAATTCCCGTCTTTAGGTCGATCTCGGCGGGACGGGCAATGCCTAGCACAGATAAGCAGGTTGTGCCTCAACTAACCTGTGCGTATAATTCAACGTACCTGTGCGTATAATTCAACTGACCTGAGCGTATAATTCAACTGACCTGAGCGTATAATTCAACTGACCTGTACGTATAATTCAACTGACCTGTGCGTATAATTGCTACCTGCATATTGTTTTTTGCGCAAATCTGTGACGTGCATCAAATCTGTGACGTGCAGCAAATCTGTGACGTTCAGCTTTGCTTCACAAGACTCCGCATTACTGAGCTGTCTTCCTGCGTCCTTGTGATGTCTCTGTCTAACTTTGCGTGATTCCCACTTGGGTCTTGTTCTAGCTGTCTCTCCTGGTCGTTCCAGCTTTCTATTGAGTTGCTTTACTGAATGTTTGCAACGCGGCAATAGTTCCCTCCTCTCACGAGTCCCCTCATCAGCCATATCTCCCCTCACTAGTTCTGCACTTGCCGTTTCTCCCCTCACTAGCCGTATCTCCTCTCACTATTCATGCCACTAGTTCCCTCACTAGCCATATAGCCATATCTTCCCTCACTAATCGCCTCACTAGTTATACCTCCTCTCTCTATACACTTTACTGGTCCCCTCACTAACTGTATCTCCCCTCATTAGTTACCTCACTAGCGTATCTCCCCTCATTAGTTACCTCACTAGCGTATCTCTCCCTCTTTACACTCTTGCTCCTCTCTCTTATCAGACCCCAATTCCCGGCACCATGTAAATATGACAACTGCAAATGTAAAGCTGTTCCTTGCTTTTACCATCAATTAATTCTAACGCCATCGTCATTTCATTTGCACCCATCGCATCACAGTTTTGTTATCAGGCTCCAATCCTCAAATATCTTTCCTGTATCAATATATGTTTAAATAGACTTATCAAAAATTATTTCTACTGAAAATTGAACAGGCAGTCATTAAACATGAATATTTAAGATTTCTCTCGAACGAGCCGTGTGTCACCCCAGCACACTTAAAGACTGTTTTTTCAAATATTTCTATTCACTTGAATAGAAAATGTATAACCTATCCTACAGAGTTCATTTGAGGCCCCTAGAATCACACGGTGCCAAGCGCTACTTATGAACAGCGAAAACGAGTCTTGTATATCACTGCCATTCCCAAATCTTCCTCTGTCTGGAGAGGGATTCGCAGGTACAGAAAGACAGCCGCAAAAAGGTCGAAAATCAATGTAAGTCGAAGTGACTCTCGCCTCTACGCCTTTCTGCCAAACTCAGAAGACATTTTCAGACGTTTTTAAGAAACTGCGCTTGGTACTGTATGTTTTTAATGGCCTCGTTTGATACCGATCAGTCGGCGTTGGAAATTCAACCGGACCACCGCATGTCTGACTGCACTTCGCCTGAATTTCCTGGTTTCCCGGCCTTGAGTCCCATGGCATACCGGTACTGCTATGGGGTCACAGCTGGGAAGTGAAGGCACAGCTGAGGCAAACGACTTTTCATGGAACCACGGAGTGCTTCTCTTGGGAAAGGAAGGTTAACCCTCACATTCCTCAAGCATCGGTAGGTATAAGGTATCGAAAACCTAAAAAACCCAACGATGTTCTCTCTATTTACTGCGATGGGATTCACAATGTTTCTTTCGCGACAACACAACGCATTGTTCGTGTTTTTTACGTCTCTTTGCATCCCGTTTTATTGGCCCACTCTTTATCTTTTGCCTCGGTGTTGCTCGCAAATTTTGCCCATTTTCACGAATTTTAGTTCAGTTTTCCCTAGGGCTCAGCACCCCCGAAAAAAAGGCTCCCCTCACCCATAATGAGGCAAAGATATGCCTGGAAAATGAACCTCTGATGCATCGTTAGGTCCGTGATGAATTACGATCCCTGATGATCTGCGTGATCCAGCCAGCTTGTGGTGATCTGCATGTTCTAGACCGCTGGATTTTTCATTATCCGTGGCTTCCCTGTTTTGAGGTTCCAGCGATGCGGTGGATGTAGATTAGCCTGAATCTTAGCGGAAAAATCTCTCTGATTTACGAGTACAGCGCATCGACCTCCGCGAAATATCGTGAAAAATCGGCGTGAATCCAATGGGCACAGTCTGTGTGATTTGATCGTTTTTTAGGTTGTTAGGATCAAGAAAATTTTGAGCGAAATGAGCGAGCAGATTTCGATCTTGGTTGCCTGGTACAAAGAAACGATCGAGTGCCCTGGCTACGTCGAGGTACGATAGAAATGCACACGAGCGTGATCATCGATTTGAGTGATTTCTGGTAAGCCACACGACCAAAAATTATAAATAAATCAGAACGTCTCGCAGTTTTCAGGAAATGAATCCTTCGACAGTACGGTCAACCCTTTAAATACTCCAGGGTTTTACGTTTCGGCCTAATATTTTCTTGGTATTACTGTACTAAATAATTTTCTCAACTACAGAAGTATAGGGATTCGACTCCTTTGTAACTCCGTGCAAGGGAATGTTGTGCGTCTGCGACTACGCTGCTCTAAATGCAATAGTCATCGCAATTGATCTTTGGAAATTTTAGATACGCCAAGTTATTAGGATGGGAGCAACGTAGTTGAGTTTTAAATTAATCTGGCAAACAACTTTTGTAGTTAGGACCTAAAGGGTTAAATGGAAAAACGTAGTGGAAGTAGCACTGTTTTATTCTTGTGCTGTAAGCCTGACGTCATTCATGAGAACTCAGGGGAAAAGTTCTCAGTTCCTTCGCTCTGAGGCCTCTAGACTCCGTGCCTCAAATCGTGAACTCCCTTCGAGGGATGTCAGCGAAAATTCGTCTTACCGCAACAGGGCGCAACCTTGTGGACCTATACTGAGGCTGAACTGGGGGAGGCTGAATTGGGGGAGGCTGAATTGGGGGAGAAAGAACTGGGGGAGAAAG